>JAVKPL010009568.1:0-38066 GCA_032173675.1 Gastrolobium villosum
CCACTGTTGTAGCAATCATTAGGGTCCCGCGATATTTTCCATATAGATGAGTTCCATCGATCATGATTATTGGCTTGCAATAATTGAATGCTTCACAACACTGTTTAAATGTCCAAAACACCCTTCTGAATACCTTGTGAGCTTGGTCTAGGCAGCCATTAACGAAATGGTCACGCAAATCCAGCTTATAGGCGGATCCGGGAGAAAAATGTAGCATGTAATCCAGCCACCTAGGTAAGAACGCATACGTCTCGTCCCAGTCACCAAATACTTTCACAATAGCCTTTTGCTTTGCCTTCCAAGCCTTCCTATACGATATATGGAATCCAAGGATAGTAGCGATCCTTTCTTGGATAAGCCCAATTTTGACACTGGGCTCCTCTCTTATCATTTCTGTTTATGCGGTCAAACAACACTGTATTAGTCAACAGCATACAAAGTCTCTATAAATTTAAAAGCAATAACTCTACGCACCTAAGATCAATGAACAAATGAGATTTGAGTCCAACTGCTTGTGATCTTGGGTAAGAGACTGGCTAGCACATGTGTGTTCGTTATTCCATACGCCTATCACCCATTCGCTGCCACCTTTTTTTTGTATGCTCTCATCCTCATTGGACAACCGGCGTTATGATCTTGACAAACCATAATCAACCTTTTCGTATCACTTTTCAGTACGACTGTTGTGCGATGATTTGTCATACAATATTGTTTAATTGCCATCTGTACATCTTGCTTGGTGTCAAAGATTTGGTCCTTATATAGCGCATCGCCGAATTGCCAGTTAGGTATTTGTGCTCCATTCATATCATCAACTTCTTGATCTGGATATTCCCAATTTACATTCGTGAAATGGCTAATTCCAGACCAAAATGGTACATTATCATTTCCTGCATAATAACAAGTCCAAAACCCCAATATTAATGTGGTTTTAATATGATATCATATTTTTTATTATTAAGCATTAATGGTTACGTACCTGCAACAGGAGGATCTTGCATTCCGACAATGCCTGGAGATGGAATTGGTTGTGCAATAGCATTAGACGGACAACAATCAAAATCACCATCGACATCCGTATCCGATGACTCGCTATCCGGAACAAGACCTTCATCACGCTCGTCCTCGGAACTATCTGTACGCCAAGATGGATCGTTCACGTTGCGGGCGGGAATTCTTTCGTCTAAAATTTCTTGAGTTGTTGGTGCAAGCGTGGGGGACGCGACCTCATCTTTCGGATTATCCATTGGCACCATGTTTATGGCGATGATGTCAGTGCATGGATTGCTCGGTTGACTGCTGGATTGTCCACCGTAATTTACTTATGCATACAATTCAACAAATCTTGACTCGCCGTGTTCAGAAGTGCTTGCATCTACTACTAACGTTACATCTTCATCGTCGACAATTTCAACACCAACCCATTGCACGGGGTTTCCCGAGGCACATCTAGCGGTCAACCGAGCAAGAGTTTGACCACGTTGTAATATAAACTTTTTGTATATTAACTTCTTCAGCTCGTGAAGATTGCATCTTGGACTCATGCGAAACATTTTTGCATCACCTTCAAATACTTGCCCGTTTGGCCCAAAGTATTTTCTCCCATTATAATAAACAGTAGCTATTATATCATTCCTACCATCACTCATCTTACAAAAATAGAAAAACAATGAAGATTCAAGAAATACAAAAGTAGTAAAAACTTACATAAAAGGAAACCTTTGGCAGTGGAGAATCACACCCGAAATGGAGTGATTTATACACCTGGGCATAATTCGCTACTCCCCCTAGCGAATTAGGGGGGAGATGACACTTGGCATTTTGTCATAATTCGCTATGACACATGGCGAATTTTGCCACATAATTCGCTATAGGGTCTAGCGAATTACTGGGGATTTGACACGTGGCCTGCAATCGAGTTGACATGATTTGACTTCTCTGACACGTATTTCGCTATACAGTGTAGCGAAATACGTGTCCAACCGTTACGTGACACGTGTCATTAAAGTGTCTGACCATGCAGTCTTTTGACCACGTAATTCGCTACACTGTGTAGCGAATTATGTGGACCACTGCGGGGATGACACGTGTCATTAAAGTGTCTGACCATGCAGCCTTTTGACCACGTAATTCGCTACACTGTGTAGCGAAATACGTGGTCCAGTGAGGAGATGACACGTGTCATTAAAGTGTCTGACCGGGCAGACCTTTTGACCACGTATTTCGCTACACTGTGTAGCGAATTACGTGGTCCAGTGAGGAGATGACACATCAGCAGACCTAATTCGCTACAGGCAGCAGCGAATTATCATGCGTGGCAGTTTGGTAATTTTTACTGTTCGCGTGACATTTTGATAAATTAAATGATGAACAGTGACAAAATGGTCAAAGTCCCTCTGTTATGTTGCTGTAAGAGTTTTGTGTTGATTTCACTTAAATTTAAAAATGAAAAAAAGAAAATCATGTGGAGCCATTTTAATTTAATGAGTTTGCAGGAAATTATGAAGTGGTCATCCACCATGACCAATTGATTTCCGATCTAAAATTTTTATATTAGTATTCCACAAGAAAAAATAAAGAAGAAAACATTTTATTTATGAGAAGTACTATTTATATTTGGAAGACAAAAATGAGTTTTTGAAAATGTCTCATTGGATATTGGGGAAGGATATTGTGACAACCAAGTTATGTTACTATCAAGTGACTACCAATCAATTTTACCGTTAGATCGATTATCTTGATCCAACGGTTATATTTATTTACATCTTTGTATGGTCATGATTTCCCAAATTTAATACTTTATATTTATTTTCACCTTTGTGTTATGATTTCACATATTTAATGCTTTCACTTTAAATATGGGGAATCATGACCACACAAAGATGGAAATAAATATAACCGTTGGATCAAGATAATCGATCTAACGGTGAGATTGATTAGTAGTCACTTGGTAGTAACACAACTTGTTGTCATAATATCCTTCCCCTTGAATATTAACATACATTTAAGCGTGTGTATGAAAAAAAATTAAGAGTGTGAAATAAAATCAAATAAGTTATAAAAATCATTAACTATAATTTATTTTTAATTTTTTTTTAAAGGGATGACCCTCCAAATTGCAATAAAACGAAACGAGTTGATATTTTCAACCTACTTTGGAAAAGTGGGTTGGATCTTTTTTTATTGGTTGACGGATGACAAAGAACAAATGAACTAAAATTGTTTGTTTTGATTCTATTATAACAATATTATTATTATTATCATATTATTTTATTATTACATGTGATGTATATGAACATTGGCTAATTCTTATTAGAAGTCTTTGATAGAAAATATGATTTACTCACATGGCCATTACTTATTGCATTGATAGCTCTACACATCCTTACAATTGATATTCGCATAGAAATTAAAAACTTCTTAACTTATTATTACATGGCCATTACTCACATACCCCTAGTTCTTAACTTATTATGACACGGCCATAGCTCACATACCCCTAGTTCTTAACTTATTATTACAAGGCCATAACTCACACGCATAGAAATTAAAAGCTTATTAACTTATTATTACATGCATGGCCATAACGCACACACCCATAATAAGCAACATTGGAGCTTAAGTAGTCTTGTGGAATTGAGGGTAGATTCAGGAACAGCATTAATATCTCTAATTTGGTCTTCCAAGATGGCATTAAATTTCTTCCTGCGATTTTCAACACACGCTCCACGTTCAACGCTACTTTTTCCCTAGCTGACGCAAACGTTTCAACCCCTTTCGAAAGGATCACCTTGCACTGGGCGGCGGAGCCATGTGTAGTGTGGATGTGATTTTGATCCGGATTAAATCTTAATAAATTATTATTATTATATATAATTATATAATTAATTATAATTTTGTCGGGTTAAAATTATAATTTGGTCAGGGTTATCATTTATAATTTGACCCTATCTAAAATTTAAAATATTTTTGATAAAAGATTTGGGTAAATTGTATTATGTTGTGTTCAATTTTCACTTATTTATATATATATATAGTAAAATAAAAAATCAGTTAATAAAATTATAATTCTTCTTGGTGGTGCCTGCTTAGATTCTTTATATTTAATATAATTTAAATAGAAGAATGTTATAGTTACAACCTTTATTTTTACAATCTCTTAATATCATATCTTATCACCGTTGATTTCCGCCAATCAACGGTTATCATTTTTTCAAATTAAAATCATTAATTAATTATTAGTTTATAATAAATGATAACCGTTGATTGGCGGAAATCAACGGTGATAAGATATAGTTATAAGAGGTTGTAAAAAAAATTGTAACTATAACATTTCTCATTTAAAAATATTATAATATGAATTAACTAAAATTAAAAAATAAAAATAAACATATAACTGTGTTTCCAATAACACTCACTGCCTCATAAATACCATTTTCTCTAAGTAGCTTACTCCTCATAGCTACTATTGCAAATCCTAATTTAAGTGAAACGTTGCAAATTACGGTTACTTAATTTAAATTTAACACACATGCAACGTTTCAAAATTTCAAAATGCTAAAACCATCCATTGAAAATCAATCTGTAAAGAAATTTTTTTTTTTTTTTTTTTTTTTGTATATAATCTGTAAAGAAACTCTTAGAATGGAAAATTGGAAACAATGCCAAAAAGCAATCACTACTAGAAAAGTCATTATTTTCGACGGAATTTTTCGACGGAAAAAAATTCTGTAGCAATTACTGACGGAATTTTCGACAGAATTCGTTTATTGTTGAATTTTTTGACGGAAAACAGATTCTGTCATAAAATTTCGACGGAAAAAGAATTTCCGTCGAAATTTTTCGACGGAAAAGGAAATTCCAAGATGATTTGTTAACAGAGGATATCCTCATACTTGACACGCATGCAGAAGTTTTTGTTTGGATTGGTCAGTCTGTGGACCCAAAAGAAAAGCAAAATGCTTTTGAAATTGCGCAGGTAAACTTGCTCAACGGATTAGAGCTTTTTCTTCCCATATTTCCTTTTACTTGATGGACTTGATGTATACTAGAAAATTTTCCATCAGAAATACATAGATAAGGCTGCAAGGTGCTCCTATGCAAAATTCAATATTCAACTACCCTGGACGATCAATTGGAAGGAAAACCAAAGCAACACTAGATCCTGTTGATAGGGAGACAGCAATATTATATACTGAGGAGAAGCTTTTGCGAAGGCTTCCTGTGGAATTTTTAGATACTGAGGATGATGACGAGACTCAACCCCCGTCTCAGGACGTAGGTGATGACCACGATCATGCAGGTCATCCACCAGCATGACTTTTGTATCTTTGTTGGATGTATATGACCGGGACTATTGCACATAGACTATTTTGATTAGTATATGACAGAGACTTTTGTATATGTATGTTCCTGTTTGATTAGTATATATCTTGGACATTTATACATATAGGACTCTTTTGATTTGTATATGACAGGGGACTTTTGTATATGTATGTCCCTTTTGATTAGCATATGTCTTGGACATTTTTAGACATAGTACTCTTTTGATTAGTATATGATAGGGACTTTTGTATATGTATGTCCCTATTGATTAGTATGTGTTGGACATTTATATATATAAGTATATTTTGATTAGTATATGACAGAGATTTTTAACATATCATAATTATATTAAAATCATATAATTATGATATGTTACTTTCATATATTTGTTTATCAGGTGTGAAACATAAATTGATATTAATTTTGTAGAGATAAAAATATTCAAAGAATTTATGTCGAAAATTTTCGACGGAATTTATTTTCCGTCGAAAATTATTAAAAGATTTTTCGACGGAATTTTATTCATTTTCCGTCGAAAAATTTCGACAGAATTTATTTTCCGTCGAAAAATATTAAAAGATTTTTCGACGGAATTTCATTCATTTTCCGTCGAAAAATTTCGACAGAATTTATTTTCCGTCGAAAAATATTAAAAGATTTATCGACGGAATTTCATTCATTTTCCGTCGAAAAATATTAAAAGATTTTTCGACGGAATTTCATTCATTTTCCGTCGAGAAATTTCGACAGAATTTATTTTCCGTCGAAAAAATATTTTACGGAAATTATTTTTCGAAAACGGAATTATTTTCCGTCGAAAAATATTAAAATTTTTTTCGACGGAATTACATTCATTTTCCGTCGAAAATTTTCAACAGAAATTGTTTTCCGTCGAAAATTAATACAAGATTTTTCGACGGAATCTCATTCATTTTCCGTCGAAAAAATTCGACGGACTTATTTTTCCGTCGAAATTTTCCACAGAAATTATTTCGTCGAAAAAAATCGACGGAAATAATTTCTGTCGAATTTTTTCGACGGAATCTCTAATTCCGTCGAAAAATTTATTACCTACGAAGACTTATTCGACGGCTTCTTTTCCGTCGAAAATTCCGTCGAAAATGTCATTTTCAACGGAATTTTTATCATTTTCGACGGAATTTTTCCGTCGAAAAAAAAGCATTTTCTAGTAGTGAATACAGTGCCGAGATTTACACGTCAAACGTCAAGCACAACATATATAACACCAATAAATGGATGGGTAACCCTTGCAATTATTACAAAAAAGGAAATTGGCCTTAAAAGCAATAAACTCATTGAAATGCAAGTTAAAAGCAATAAACTCATTGAAATCAACAATGCTAATTAATGTATTAAAACGTAAAAGGATTCAAGATGAACAGCAACCATTTCTTTACGGATAAAAAAAACAATGTTACGTAACTTCAACATTTTATTTTATTTTTATTTAAACACAAACCGCAATCCAATGAGGCATCCAATGATATTTGTCCATTAAAAAAAAAACTGCCTTGTTGAAGTATAGATATTTTTTATTTTTATTTTTATAACAGAAGTATAGATATTTAACGATCAAAATAACGAAATTTCTCTCTAATTTCAGAAAATAATTACGACCCTAATTCAAAATAAATTTGCATTCTTTTTTTTTTGTAAAAGAAAGAAATAGATTTGCATTCTAATCACACATCTATAAGTATTCGTGGATTAATGCAACAACCATTATTGAGGGAAAATCATAAATTCTCTAACTTCATGTTCAAAATGAAACAAAAAGAACACGAATAAAGATCTTAAAAACTCATGATTTTCACCTTGCCATATGTTTATGTCAAAATGCACTAACTTTTGTCGATGATTTGCAGAAGATTGTTTGTTATTCAAGAAAGCCTTTCTTGAAATCTTTATCAATCTCTTTGCCTTTCTTAATACGCTCTCACTTTTTTTTATGGAAAACTTGAAGTGTTTTTAACGGTTAGAGAATAAATGGAAAAATTTCTATCCTTTATATAAAGAGAAAATATACTCTTATGTTATATGAGTGAATTTTTCTCTTCTACACATAAATCGATTTCCGTATTACTTTTTTATTTTTTTATTCTTTTTTTATAATGAGTGTGTCCCACACATAATTATCTCTATTACATGAGAGAGTTCTCTCCTATTGCATAAGATTAGTAAACCCTTATATAAATTATGTTTCAAAAAAAAAAACATGACTCTTCAAATCCAATGGATATGACTACTCCTATCAAGCAGTGAAGAAAACTTTCCCCAAAAATCATTTGCCAATTAATGGTCATTTAGCCCTTTCATTTTAATTTTTTTGGGGTACAAATTTAGCCCTTTAATTGATTATTAAATCATATGTATTTATCACAGTCACGTGAGATATTTCTTACACAAAGCACTACATGCATATGGTTGTTATCAATTCAGTTTTGAGTTTAAGTTTCTCAGTCCTCTGCAGAAGTTTTTTTTATTTTTTTAAATAACAAAATTAAAACTTCATTAGCTGTAATAACTAATTATACATAATTGGGATGTAAAGGATTTTTTAAAATCTCTAATATATAAAATGCTGCTATTATTATTTATTGTATTATTATTATGGAGTGCAGACAAGATTTTTCTCATCTTCCACAAACAACATCACATGTGCATAGTCGTTTATTATTGGGAAGATCTCCACAATGGCAATGCATAGCCATGGCGCTTGCTCCATATTTCGAGTTGAATTCTTGAAAACAGTCGAAGCCTCCACGAACGCCGTCACATTTGCCATCCAACGTCATTTGTTTGGGACAAAACTTGGGATCCCCCGTGTGTTTTAAACAAGTCAATTTATTTGAGAATGTAATGTATACTCTCTTTGAAAATTTGTACCAATGACAAGAAGAGCTACTCTACTACAACTACTACTAATAATAATAATAAATAAGTGATGATGGTCATACCATAGGTGTGATTGAAGAGAGCGAACAAAGCCCACACAACGAGAATGCTTCCTAACTTCATGGTTATGTTCTCTCCAAGAAGATATTCTTAACTTGAAGTCTTAACTCTTAAGAAGATGGGACAGAAGTTGACTCCAAATTAGATGAATATATACAGATCTTCAAGCATCCAATATGGTAATTGCTCAGAAGCTTTAACATTCTTTAAAACCAAAGATGGCAGTTTTATTAAGATGGATTTGGATCATGTGAAAAAATGGTTATATTATTTGATTACAACTACTCATTGATGATGACATAATAGATAGAAAAGTATATTATTTTTTAAATAAATGATTGTGATCAAATAACATTATCATTTTTTCACATGAGAGGATCTAAATCCAGAATGGGAAAATATTTAATGTGCACCCACAAAAAATTTAGTGGGCCAAGTCAATAAAAAATTTATATTTTTGAAATATTTGAACGAAAGAGAGAAAAAATAAATTTTTTAATCTAAGTGTCATCAATTGAGTGGGAGGCCCAGGTGCTCCAGGTTCACTTTAAACGCTCCCTTTAAAAAATAATAATTAAGTGAGATGATTATCTAGTAGTCTTTAAACGCCCCAGTGTCATCAATTTTTAATCTAATTTATCTCTGTTGAATGAGATGATTATCTCGTGCAACATGAGATAATTATTTCCCTTTATTTATTTGTCATGAACCAATTTCAGGTCCATGACGGGTGCAATTTAAAGACTACTATTAATATTGTCACCATAAGTTTAGTTTTCATCAAAATATATTTAGATTTATCAATATTTACAAATATATTTTCTTCCTGTTCTATCTAAAAAACATCTATTGTAAAGAACCTTGGGATACACCATCCCAAAAGCTAGCTCAAAGGGTGAGAGTGCCCAAGGCCTTATAAAGGCCACATTAATGGCTCATCCAACTAATGTGGGATTATATATCTCAACACGCCCCCTCACACGAGAGCCCATTGGGCTTGAAGAGTGGATAATGCAACAGGCCTAACCTACCTGTGTTAAGAGAGTCCACAAGAGAAAGTGGGAGACGGCGAGACTCTCATACCATGTAAAGAACCTTGGGATACACCACCCCAAAAGCTAGCTCAAAAGGTGAGAGTGCCCAAGGCCTTATAAACTCCACATTAGTGGCTCATCCAATCAATGTAGGACTATATATCTCAACGTCTATCCAAAAAATAATAATCAATTTTTACAACAAACTTGTTCGTAGAAATAATTAAGCAACTTTAAATATAAATCTATAAATTAAAATATAAACATTGCTCACATGAAATTATATGTCGAGCTCACAAATGATAATCAAACAAATTTGCACGATTAAATCGAAGGAGTGGAATCACAATTTAACTTTATAACCATACCTACAAAAATATATAATTAAGATCGGAGTAAATTGCAATCTAACTCAGTGAATACATAAATAATGAAATCTACAAAAAATGATAAGACGTGATAATATATTAAAACAATATATATTTTTTTTGGTGAAAATTAAAATAATATTTAATTAAATGATAAATATGAGAAATTTTCAGATATAAATTAATTTACATGTGTAGCATAAATTAATATTGTACCAAATTAATATACGGATGAAATCTAACAAGTTGAAAGTAAATATATTAATTCAAATCAATTTCATAATCCTTAAATTCACACTTTTCTAAATAATATGTTGACGTGACTGTGTAAGTGCGAACATTCTCATTGTGGCTACCGATGCACCATGCATCGTCGCCCCAAAAAAGCAGAAAAATTGGGATAGGGATGGAATATAAAAGAAAGTGTGTATTTAAATGGAAAGAAATTTTTTTTAAAAAAAAAAAAAAGATGTACGCAAGTGGATACATGCGATGTATAGAAGAAAATTCCCTCATTGTGTGGACAATGTTTGCTCTCTTCAATCACACCTATGGTGCGACCACCATGACTTATATATTATTATTAGTAGTTGTTGTGGTAGTAGAGTGGCTTTTCTTGTCATTAGTACAAATTTTCAAAGAGAGTACTCTTGGCCAGTAGGGATGTGCATGAGTCGAACCGAACTGGATTTTTTGAAAAAATCGAACCGAATTGGTTTAAATGGTTCGGTTCGAAAGTGGTTCGGTTCGGTTCAAAATTGGTTCGGTTCGGAAGTGGTTTGAAAGTGGTTCGGAACCGGTTCGGGTCGACCCTCTTTTGAAAAGGAAAAAATTTAAAAAATAACATTATAAAAATTAATTTGGTTTGGTTTGAAAATGGTTCGGTTCGGAAACGGTTCGGTTCTTAAACCGGTTCTAAAAACTGGTTCGGTTCTTAAACCAGTTCTAAAAACCGGTTCGGTTCATGAACCAGTTTCGGTTAATGAACTAGTTTTTTAAAACCGGTTATTTTATGGAACAGTTCGGTTCGGTTCATGGTTCGACCCATTTTTTTGTTATTTTGCACACCCCTATCGGCCAGTACCCTGACACATTTAGCTTAAAAAACTCTATATGCCGGAGGGCACGGCACTTGCTCCATATTTTGAGTTGAATTCTTGAAAATAATCGAAGCCTCCACGAACACCGTCACATTTGCCATCCAACGTCATTTCATTTGTTTGGGACAAAACTTGGGATCCCCCGTGTGTTTTAAACAAGTCAATTTATTTGAGAATGTAATCTAGAGGTAGAATCCTTTAATATCGGTGTCAAATTTGAAATTTGACACCTCATCTAAGAGCCATTAGATCAAAAAATATCAATGGTATCACATGCTTACAAATCAAAGTCCTTGATCTTTTTTGATCTAACGGTTCTCAGATGAGGTGTCAAACTTCAAATTTGACACCGGTGTCAAAGGATCCTACCTCTGTATACTCTCTTTGAAAATTTGTACGAACGACAAGAGCTACTCTACTACAACTACTACTAATAATAATAATAAATAAGTGATGGTGGTTGTACCATAGGTGTGATTGAAGAGAGCGAACAAAGCCCACACAATGAGAATGCTTCCTAGCTTCGTGGTTATATTCTCTCCAAGAAAATATTCTTAACTTGAAGTCTTAACTCTTAAGAAGATGGGACACAAGTTGACTCCAAATGAGATGAATATATATATAGACCTTCGAGCATCCAATTTAGTAATTGTTTAGAGGCTTTTACATTGTTTAAAACCAAAGATGACAGTTTTATTAAGAATCATATAGAATAGATGGTTTTGGATTATGTGGAAAAGTTGTCATGTTATTTGATCACATTTACTCATTGATGATGACATAAGAGAGAGAAAAATATATAATTTTTAAATGAGTAATCATAATCAATTAACATGACCACTTTTACACATGAAAGGATCCAAATCCAGAATGGATACATTATAAATTAGAGCAGGTGTTTTCATTGAGCTAACAATATTATATTTGATAAATTATTATAATGCAATACTTTAATGAAAATTTCAATAAAAAAATGTAATAATGATCATTTGCAAGATAGCAATCAGTGATTGTTGACCAATTATATAATCAAAGATGATTAATAGTCATTCAATGATTTAACCATTCAAAGATAAGCAATAACTATTTAGAGAAAATAATTAAGTGATTTAGACCCACTTAATTATTTGGTGGTCCCTCTCACATAAGTGAATTTTTTCTTTCATTGTCCCTTCCATTTTTTTTCTTTTCCCATTTTGCCTCCCTGTTTTGAGAGAAGGAGCACCCAAAATTTCATAGATAAGGAGCACTATAATTCCTCTCACCATTTAGGTAATAGCCACTGACAATTGACCAACCAAAGATAATTAATAGTCATTGACAATAAAATTAAACCATTGACAATTTAAATGATGATCGCCAAATGATATATTATTGTATATTGACCAGTCAAGAATGAATTAATGATATAACTTAACAAGAGTAATTTGACTATAATTTGAATTACATGGTCTTTTTCTTTAATTATAAAGAGAACTAATGACCATTCTTTTTTTTAATCTTTTTAAAATAAATATTGCTTATTTATTTTGTTATGAATTGTGATCGTTTAATTTTGAGAAACAACTTTTTTCCTATTTTAAAAGTTTAAGAAATTTATCCTGTCTTGAGCTATGAAGCACCGACACTTCAAAAATCCTGATGTATCGTGTCCGACACTTCCCGACACTCTCGGACACTCCGACACTCCGACACTCCCCGACACTCCTACACGCGTTATAGAAATTCAAAAAAAAAGTTTAAAGGTTGCGTTGCGTTGAGTTTTTAGTTCCAACTATTAGATTTGTTGCATTACGATTATTATTTTATTGAGTTTAATATAAATATTTTGGATATCTTATGTTTATTTGCAAAATTCATGTATATTATAAGGTTAGATTCATTTTTTTGTTAAATTATTGACTATTAAATATAATATACACTACATAAATTAAAAATATTATTTAATATCAAAACGTGTCCTAACGTGTCGAAATCTAACATTTTTTAAAATTAACTTGTCGGAGAGTCGTGTCGTATCGTGTCACATGTCCAGTATAGGTGTCGGTGCTACATAGGTCTTGAGTATATCTTTGGTGTTATAAGAGTAGATACTCCTTTAAAAAAATTAAAAAATATATAACTTAAATGACATTAACAGTATTCAGTGGGTGAAATAGGTAGAGTCAATTATATATATATATATATATATATATATATATATATATATATATATACTTTAACACCGGTATCAAATATATAAAATTTGACACATCATCTTATAGCCATTAGATCCTAAAAGATCAATAGTGTCACATGCTTACAAATTAGAGTCGTTGATCTTTTTGGATCTAATGACTCTGAGATGAGGTGTCAAATTTCAAATTTGACATCGGTGTCAACAGATCATATCTCATATATATTAATTTTAATAAATAATGTATTGAGTCTCGTAATACTGAGGATATTCCAACTTAGAGACATGTTTGATCCTTAAATTTGAAAAAATATGAAATGTGATTCCTAAATTTTTTTAATGTGTAATTTTAACTTTAAGAATCACATTCCACATTTTTTAATGTGGATTTACATAAAATAAAATAAAAAAGTTATGTAACGTGTGAGTCTTTATTATTTCATTTGATATTTTTATCAAACTTTAAGTGAAGTTATCATGTTCAAATCATTTAACCATTTTTTGTACCAATTTTTTTACGATAAAAGTCTAATTTGTCCCTCCAACTTATAATTATGTGTGCTTTGGACTTATAAGCTCAAAGACAAGATTTTTGCGTAACAATTTCTGTCAGGAAGGTTATACTTACAATATATTTTCTTTTACAACCTTTTACAACTAATATCTTAACCGTTGATTTACGTCAATCAACGATTAAGATTTTCGCAAATAAAATTTATTAATTCACACCCCTAGTGGAGAAACCCTTGCCCTCTCAATCCGCGAAGGGGTTAGTCTCATCCTATGTGGGGTGGGGAAACCCTTGGGTATATAAAAAAAAAAAAAAAAAAACCCATCATTCTAGGATTGCATTGGATAACTTTGTTTTCTATTACTTGATAAATACTTTTCCCAATTGTATAGCTGATTTTCAATCTTAATCAATTTGGCAACTAGCATAATTTCTGTTAAGCTAGCCGGGAATCATTATATCATCATTTATTATTAATTAAGTTTCCTTATAATTAATAAATGATACGTCACCCCACAACTGTCTGAAAAGTTAAAGAGGAGAAAGAAAAAAGCTTAATATTATAACTATGTATTATCCATAATACATAATTACATTTTTAAAGAGAGAGAAAAAACACAACTTTAATATTATAACTATGTACTACTTGCAGTGTTTTATAATCCGAGTCGACCTGAATTTCGATGACCCGGTGGGTTCTCTGGTCCGAGCGGTCATTTAGACTGATTCTGCAGTCTACTCTATTTGGATGGTTGACCCGGGTTAGACCGGTTGACCCTCTTTTTTTTTATAAATCTTTTTTTTTGTTGAGAACTCTTGAATTAAATCATGCTCATATTTTATGGTAAATATGATTAAAAAGTAAAGTGAAAATAAGAAGGTATTGTAGATTAATACGGTTCATTTATGTAATTTAGTTGCATCTTATAATCATATCAAGAAGTTAAATAGGGATAAACACAGATGGTCTCATCTCAACGGTGGACTTTCTCCTTAGTGTATATATCATGTCTACCATTTGTTATCATGATTTAGTTTATATGTGTTATGTCAAGGCATAAAAGGTGCATTTAGCTCACATTGTGATTTTAATCTAATGTTAGGATATGGTCTAAAGCTAAAAGCCTGTATGTATATAATATTTGCTATCATTGAGAGCCAATTTATTTTTTGAAACTCATTGATAGTTCTCTTATGTGAGATTTTAATATAAGTAATATGTTTATATTTTTTTAACATGTGAACAGTAAATCCGATTGAACCTTGTTGAACCAGTGACCTAATACCTCGACTGAGTCGATGACTGGTTCGAGTTTTACAACACTGACTACTTGTAGTATATAGTTATAATTTTTTGACCACATCAAACTTTAGATTCAGTCACTATACATCCGCTAAATCCTAAATATATGTATATATATTTTGGAATGTCAAATTAGAAAACTCCTAAAATTCATTTTCTCTATAGTCCAATGTAACAACAAAGTGAAAAACAGTAAACATTTCTAAATTAACCATCTAGCCACTTGCATTAAATTGTAATAATTTGTAGGGAATTGTAGTTGTCCTTTAAAGTAAAGGATACTAAAAAGTCGTCCGTGTACAAGTGTCGTATCTTTTCCACGTGTATGAGTTAAATATAGAGTTGACAATATGGGTTGAATCATTGTCAACCGGTCAAAATAGGAAGGATTGAGTTATATCTTTCAACCCACCAACTCACCTCAATCCGCTCCATTTAGTTTTAGTCAAAATGGGTTGGTGGCGAGTCGGGGCGGGTTGGCTTTAAAAAAAAAAAAAAATTCTATTAGCTAGTATTTTTTTTGTTACTAAGCTTTTGTGATATACATTTTTTTTAGTACTCCTCTAGAAAAATAAAGAAGAAAAACTTTATTTATGACAAAGGTTATCCATAAATAAAGAAAAAAAATAAGTTCCTAAGAAATATCTGACTGAATGTTAGTTTATATTTAGGCTTGAGATTGAAAAAATTAAGGGAAGTGTGAAATAAAAATATAACTAATATTATAAAATGAGGTAGGATCCTAGGGTTATAGACATCAGAAACACACCAAAGAGACAGACGTTCATCATCTGAACGGTTGCCCACACGACCACCTGATCCCCTTGAGTCATAGCCTGGAAGATCAACCGTAGAGCGGATTTGCGACCGTTCGTGGTGCGTTGCTGCAAATCGTGAGGCTTGAGAAGGTGAACTGAACACGAGGAATCATCACGCTCGCTTCTTCACCCCAGATAATCAAAGCGATGTTCTTCATTTCTCATCGCATCGGTAAGATGCGCTTCCGCGTTTCTGATGATATACCTTCAATTGGTATCAGAGCCACATTGTGATGGGGATTTAGATCAACTTTGATTTATTTATTTATTTTTATGTGATTTTGAGAATATGGCACCTTTATTCTGTATCTATTATTGATATTCATGTTGTTAATGGTTTATAGTTCATTTTCATAAAAGATTACATTTTAATCGGTAAAAATGCTTTAATCCATGGTTATGGTCTCTCTTGTATTTCTCGATTTGTAACAAGGAGGCTAATCTCATATGATTAGGTTTCCTCCTTGCTGTTTTTTATTTATTTCCGGAATTTTTGTGTATTTTTCCAATATTTTGTCAAAGTTCAAGATCAAGAAACCATGAGGAAGATGCGCAGTCAGCATTGTCAGAGACTTTGGCCGCCACTCTCCGGCAAAGAAAGAGAAAGTGAGGGAGCATCCGGCCACCTTTTTGGATGGTTCCGGTGGCGGTGCACTCGTTTCTATGTGGCGGTCCTTCCCTTGGAGTTTCAGCCTGAGTTGACTTCGGGTGAAGCGCGGCAGACCTGACGGCTAGCGTTCCTCTTTCGCGTCCTAAGGTTTCTCGCCAAAGGATTGGGTCTTTGGGCTTTTGGGCCAATGGAAACCCCAAATGGGCTTGAGACATATACTACGGGCTAAGCGAAAGTTGAATTCCAAAGTTGTAATATTATTTTATTTTTATTTTATTTATTTTATTTTCTTTAAAATAGGAAGACCATGGATTAAAGTAATTAGAATTTATTATTTAATGCTTTTATTGAATGGTATGAATCATACGTGCGATTAATATCATATTTGCGATAACATGTCATATAGGTTACGAAGGTGCCATATTGTTCAAGAGCAGGTGGTTGCAAGACCCTTCATTTGTAGCACCTGCAGTATTAAAAGGATTCGTCATTTGTTAGCTAATGAAATGAAGATAGATTTGATTTTGTAAGGTAAACTAATTTCAAGAGTGGTAGGAGCAAGAGAGTCAAAAACTTCTCAGCATACTTGGAATTTTCATGTCACAATATTCCAAAGGACATATCACATTTGAATTTTAAATGACAAGCATTTCCACCTTAACTCACAAGCTCTTTATCCTACTAATGTATTATCATTGACATGACATTTTAGCATGGTTTTGTAGTCACTACACATTGCAAAACAATCATTCACAAACTTGTCACATATAAATAAAATGACAGCATTTGATCACTTAGAGCCTACAGTTAGTTCCAACTGGAATTATTTGGTTATAGTGCCCAGAAAAATCTCAAAATTTCCATTTTAAAATTACTCTAATTCCTTGAAATGTAGCCCCAAGAATCAGGTGATTTGGGTACCTGAGGCCAAAGATGTGCAACAATCAAGTTGGTTGTCCTATTTCAGGTGCAGAACAGGGCAGTCAACTTTGAACCTGCACAACTAGTTGTATGTTTGGTCAATGGATTTGATACTTTAGAGGCATATAACATACTTATCTATCTCTGCAACGCAATTGGATCCACACTGTTTGGAGGTCTCTAAGCTGAGATATGTGTTCGGGAAGTTGACTGTTCAAAATATAAATATATGACAGCATTAGATACAATCAGTCAACTTCCTAAGGTAACTGCAGCCACTAGGGACTCCCATACAGGCTAAAATTTTACAGAATTGGTGTTTTATGTGTCATTTTTTTAATGGCACTGGTTTCACTCAATTCCGATATTCCTAGCTCAAGTTATGTAGCAATTACAAAAGATATTCAGACCAAAAGTGTTGCAGAATTTTCTGTTTAGTATCATCACATTTGTTCAGCATCCATCATGCCACAAGGGTAACAGTCCATCCATAACATTTGTATCAATCACCTTATTATGATTGTGATACGGACCAACCACAACAACAGAGCTAAAACAGAATCAACTCAGGAAACCCATAACTGAACATTCATCATTCATGTATTTCACAATGACCATTACTTACAGAAACACAAAGTTGCAGAACTTAAAGAAATTACAGATCCCAAAATGAAAATAACAAGCAATAAAGGTAAAGATAATGTGGAACACATATGAGAGGTTCCACTCTCTCCCAATCCCAAAAGGGCCCAAGTTAATTCTAATTTTCCTGATGCCATCACCCTTCACATGCCTCTCTATTTATAATCCATACCCATTTCTAGAATATTCTCCACTAACTAACTAACTTGCTGAGTCAACATTGAAATAGGAATATGCTATGCTTCCTACAATACTCTTTAAGGACTAGTATCGTATCAATACTCCCCCCTTAACAATCACCTTGTCCTCAAGGTGATAATCATTTTCCGGGATCCCATTGCTTGAAATGTAATGGCCAACTAATGTACAAGGCTATGTAACCTCCACTACCGGGATCCCACTGTGTGAAAAATATAGGCCAATGGATTTCTAAGACATAAGAGTGCCCACCAGGGCCCCACTCTGCTTCTGCACTTGAAAGCTTATATGCAAAGTTGTAAATAAATGTCTCTGCCTTTGTTTTCACAAAGCAAGTAATACGAGCTTCCAATATCAGATTTTCATTAGTAGACTCAACACCCTCATCAAGTTGATGAAAAGCATTAATGACAATGGAAAATTGCCTTGCTTCAAACCAATCCAGCCCCTGTTTCACATAATCTAACAATGCCCATTCTTGTTCTTCACCCCTTCCAAAATTTCCAGAAAATCCAGCATTCAAAATATTCTGCTTTTCACCATGAATTATGCAAAATCTGTTTTGACATTGTTCCAAGATGTCAAGAGCGTATTCCCTACAAAACTCCATAAATTTAACCATAGTTTTATCTCCATTTGAAGAACCAGCCTCAAATTCTTCATGGGTCACATCTCCTTGTAATTTAATGGACCTATAATGATCAAATCGAAGCTTCCCAAGGTAAGATGCAACTACTTCAGTGTTTATCTTACCCAGACCCACCTGGCAATTGAAAACAAAAATAGCACTTGCAGCAAAGGCGACGTCAATCTCTGAAGCGTCAACATTAGCACTTGCAGTCTTGATGAGAGTCCCATCAACTTCTAGGGTATTGCTATCAACTCTCAGGTTTAATGGGTCTAAACTTATGTTTTGGGGTTTGAGTAAGCCCGCCCCAATAACATTGTTAACATAAAAAAGACTTAGGTACCTGTGTTGGTCCAGAAATATTTTGAGAATATTTTGGGCCTGCTCCATTATGCTTGCAATCTGGCCCATATCTTCTAAGTTTTTCATTGACCTAACTGTATTTCTCTTTTCCGATGCGTCTTGTTCTTGCTTTTCAGCTTCCTCCCCAACCATCATTGTTCCTGCACTTAGTTGCCATCCACTGCTTCCGAGTTCCAAATCCAGTGGTTCTGGCAACGAGAGTGGGTCAATCACTATCGCCTTTGGAAAGTGGCAGTGCCATCACTTGCGTAGCTCCCTTTACTAGTTGAAATTGGTCTGACTTTTTCTCACACTCTATCGTCGATGATGGCTCCTCCGCTGCGAGCGGCTGTTCTAGCAATGGTGTTCGTGAACCTTCTCCCTTAAATATTTTGTGGATTTTCTCCTCTCCTTCCTTCTCTTTCAATGGTGTCATCTTTGCCTCTGACTTTAATTCAGAGCTGAAAACTTCATGCTCTGTTTCAGCTTCGTCATCTTCCAAGCAAACTTCCGATTGAAATTCCTTGAAGAAAGCTTTTAAAAATGTCCACCAACTAACCTTTGGATTATACCAAAATCGGTACCAGATTCGAGCTTGACCAGTGAACGCCTTCCTAGCTTCCCATGGCTTTTCAATTTCAGAAATTCCATGTGCCTTAAAATACCGTTCAACCTGAATCGACCATCCCCAAGCTTCTTCTTCACCGGAAAATTTAGGAATTCTCATTTTTTGAAATTGCTCTTTTTTCTTTTTTTTTTTCTTCAGCGTGGTCCAAAGCTACCCAGATCGGATAGCTCTGATACCAATTAATACGGACCAACCACAACAACAGAGCTAAAACAGAATCAACTCAGGAAACCCATAACTGAACATTCATCATTCATGTATTTCACAAAGACCATCACTTACAGAAACACAAAGTTGCAGAACTTAAAGAAATTACAGATCCCAAAATGAAAATAACAAGCAATAAAGGTAAAGATAATGTGGAACACATATGAGAGGTTCCACTCTCTCCCAATCCCAAAAGGGCCCAAGTTAATTCTAATTTTCCTGATGCCCTCACCCTTCACATGCCTCTCTATTTATAATCCATACCCACTTCTAGAATATTCTCCACTAACTAACTAACTTGCTGAGTCAACATTGAGATAGGAATATGCTATGCTTCCTACAATACTCTTTAAGGACTAGTATCGTATCAATACTCCCCCTTAACAATCACCTTGTCCTCAAGGTGATAATCATTTTCCGGGATCCCATTGCTTGAAATGTAATGGCCAACTAATGTACAAGGCTATGTAACCTCCACCACCGGGATCCCACTGTGTGAAAAATATAGGCCAATGGATTTCTAAGACATAAGAGTGCCCACCAGGGTCCCACTCTGCTTCTGCACTTGAAAGCTTATATGCAAAGTTGTAAATAAGTGTCTCTGCCTTTGTTTTCACAAAGCAAGTAACACGAGCTTCCAATATCAGATTTTCATTAGTAGACTCAACACCCTCATCAAGTTGATGAAAAGCATTAATGACAATGGAAAATTGCCATGCTTCAAACCAATCCAGCCCCTGTTTCACATAATCTAACAATGCCCATTCTTGTTCTTCACCCCTTCCAAAATTTTCAGAAATTCCAGCATTCAAAATATTTTGCTTTTCACCATGAATTATGCAAAATCTGTTTTGACATTGTTCCAAGATGTCAAGAGCGTATTCCCTACAAAACTCCATAAATTTAACCATAGTTTTATCTCCATTTGAAGAACCAGCCTCAAATTCTTCATGGGTCACATCTCCTTGTAATTTAATGGACCTATAATGATCAAATCGAAGCTTCCCAAGGTAAGATGCAACTACTTCAGTGTTTATCTTACCCAGACCCACCTGGCAATTGAAAACAAAAATAGCACTTGCAGCAAAGGCGACGTCAATCTTTGAAGCGTCAACATTAGCACTTGCAGTCTTGATGAGAGTCCCATCAACTTCTAGGGTATTGCTGTCAACTCTCAGGTTTGATGGGTCTAAACTTATGTTTTGGGGTTTGAAGTAAGCCCGCCCCAATAACATTGTTAACATAAAAAAGACTTATGTACCTGTGTTGGTCCAGAAATATTTTGAGAATATTTTGGGCCTGCTCCATTATGCTTGCAATCTGGCCCATATCTTCTAAGCTTTTCATTGACCTAACTGTATTTCTCTTTTTCGATGCGTCTTGTTCTTGCTTTTCACCTTCCTCCCCAACCATCATTGTTCCTGCACTTAGTTGCCATCCACGGCTTCCGAGTTCCAAATCCAGTGGTTCTGGCAACGAGAGTGGGTCAATCACTATCGCCTTTGGAAGTGGCAGTGCCATCACTTGCGTAGCTCCCTTTACTAGTTGAGACTGGTCTGACTTTTTCTCACACTCTATCGTCGATGATGGCTCCTCCGCTGCGAGCGGCTGTTCTAGCGATGGTGTTCGTGAACCTTCTCCCTTAAATATTTTGTGGATTTTCTCCTCTCCTTCCTTCTCTTTCAATGGTGTCATCTTTGCCTCTGACTTTAATTCAGAGCTGAAAACTTCATGCTCTGTTTCAGCTTCGTCATCTTCCAAGCAAACTTCCGGTTGAAATTCCTTGAAGAAAGCTTTTAAAAATGTCCACCAACTAACCTTTGGATTATACCAAAATCGGTACCAGATTCGAGCTTGACCAGTGAACGCCTTCCTAGCTTCCCATGGCTTTTCAATTTCAGAAATTCCATGTGCCTTAAAATACCGTTCAACCTGAATCGACCATCCCCAAGCTTCTTCTTCACCGGAAAATTTAGGAATTCTCATTTTTTGAAATTGCTCTTTTATCTTTTTTTTTCTTCAGCGTGGTCCAAAGCTACCCAGATCGGATAGCTCTGATACCAATTAATACGGACCAACCACAACAACAGAGCTAAAACAGAATCAACTCAGGAAACCCATAACTGAACATTCATCATTCATGTATTTCACAAAGACCATCACTTACAGAAACACAAAGTTGCAGAACTTAAAGAAATTACAGATCCCAAAATGAAAATAACAAGCAATAAAGGTAAAGATAATGTGGAACACATATGAGAGGTTCCACTCTCTCCCAATCCCAAAAGGGCCCAAGTTAATTCTAATTTTCCTGATGCCCTCGCCCTTCACATGCCTCTCTATTTATAATCCATACCCACTTCTAGAATATTCTCCACTAACTAACTAACTTGCTGAGTCAACATTGAGATAGGAATATGCTATGCTTCCTACAATACTCTTTAAGGACTAGTATCGTATCAATACTCCCCCCTTAACAATCACCTTGTCCTCAAGGTGATAATCATTTTCCGGGATCCCATTGCTTGAAATGTAATGGCCAACTAATGTACAAGGCTATGTAACCTCCACCACCGGGATCCCACTGTGTGAAAAATATAGGCCAATGGATTTCTAAGACATAAGAGTGCCCACCAGGGTCCCACTCTGCTTCTGCACTTGAAAGCTTATATGCAAAGTTGTAAATAAGTGTCTTTGCCTTTGTTTTCACAAAGCAAGTAACACGAGCTTCCAATATCAGATTTTCATTAGTAGACTCAACACCCTTATCAAGTTGATGAAAAGCATTAATGACAATGGATAATTGCCTTGCTTCAAACCAATCCAGCCCCTGTTTCACATAATCTAACAATGCCCATTCTTGTTCTTCACCCCTTCCAAAATTTCCAGAAAATCCAGCATTCAAAATATTCTGCTTTTCACCATGAATTATGCAAAATCTGTTTTGACATTGTTCCAAGATGTCAAGAGTGTATTCCCTACAAAACTCCATAAATTTAACCATAGTTTTATCTCCATTTGAAGAACCAGCCTCCAATTCTTCATGGGTCACATCTCCTTGTAATTTAATGGACCTATAATGATCAAATCGAAGCTTCCCAAGGTAATATGCAACTACTTCAGTGTTTATCTTACCCAGACCCACCTGGCAATTGAAAACAAAAATAGCACTTGCAGCAAAGGCGACGTCAATCTCTGAAGCGTCAACATTAGCACTTGCAGTCTTGATGAGAGTCCCATCAACTTCTAGGGTATTGCTATCAACTCTCAGGTTTGATGGGTCTAAACTTATGTTTTGGGGTTTGAGTAAGCCCGCCCCAATAACATTGTTAACATAAAAAAGACTTATGTACCTGTGTTGGTCCAGAAATATTTTGAGAATATTTTGGGTCTGCTCCATTATGCTTGCAATCTGGCCCATATCTTCTAAGCTTTTCATTGACCTAACTGTATTTCTCTTTTCCGATGCGTCTTGTTCTTGCTTTTCACCTTCCTCCCCAACCATCATTGTTCCTGCACTTAGTTGCCATCCACTGCTTCCGAGTTCCAAATCCAGTGGTTCTGGCAACGAGAGTGGGTCAATCACTATCGCCTTTGGAAGTGGCAGTGCCATCACTTGCGTAGCTCCCTTTACTAGTTGAAACTGGTCTGACTTTTTCTCACACTCTATCGTCGATGATGGCTCCTCCGCTGCGAGCGGCTGTTCTAGCGATGGTGTTCGTGAACCTTCTCCCTTAAATATTTTGTGGATTTTCTCCTCTCCTTCCTTCTCTTTCAATGGTGTCATCTTTGCCTCTGACTTTAATTCAGAGTTGAAAACTTCATGCTCTGTTTCAGCTTCGTCATCTTCCAAGCAAACTTCCGGTTGAAATTCCTTGAAGAAAGCTTTTAAAAATGTCCACCAACTAACCTTTGGATTATACCAAAATCGGTACCAGATTCGAGCTTGACCAGTGAACGCCTTCCTAGCTTCCCATGGCTTTTCAATTTCAGAAATTCCATGTGCCTTAAAATACCGTTCAACCTGAATCGACCATCCCCAAGCTTCTTCTTCACCGGAAAATTTAGGAATTCTCATTTTCTGAAATTGCTCTTTTATCTTTTTTTCTTTTTTTCTTCAGCGTGGTCCAAAGCTACCCAGATCGGATAGCTCTGATACCAATTAATACGGACCAACCACAACAACAGAGCTAAAACAAAATCAACTTAGGAAACCCATAACTGAACATTCATCATTCATGTATTTCACAATGACCATTACTTACAGAAACACAAAGTTGCAGAACTTAAAGAAATTACAGATCCCAAAATGAAAATAACAAGCAATAAAGGTAAAGATAATGTGGAACACATATGAGAGGTTCCACTCTCTCCCAATCCCAAAAGGGCCCAAGTTAATTCTATTTTTCCTGATGCCCTCACCCTTCACATGCCTCTCTATTTATAATCCATACCCACTTCTAGAATATTCTCCACTAACTAACTAACTTGCTGAGTCAACATTGAGATAGGAATATGCTATGCTTCCTACAATACTCTTTAAGGACTAGTATCGTATCATATTGCAATATATTTATTGATGAAATATGATTTCTATGTAAAGAGTGTCGTGACAGTGGAAACCAGAAAGAGTTGATATCAAACGGGAAAGCATTTGAGAACTAGTTTCAAGATTAAGAAAATTCTTACATTTATTTCTTTTACAAAACATGTAGTTTACACATTGACTTGACCAATCCTTTTGACTAGTAAACATGTCAGTTTCTGGGTTTAATATTTTATACGATAAGATAACAAATTTTAGAAAAAATTAGGGAAGGGGGAGTTATAGACGTGTAGGGATTCTAACCCTAAGTACCATATTCAACTTAAAACCTGTGCTCTAGTAACAAGTAATTTGCTTAAATTATTAATTTCTTCATCAACGAGAGCCTCTGATAGGAACTGGAATTAATAATGAAAATAGGATAGAACTCAAAAAGGAGAATTCACTCACAAGGAAGAAGTTACTGCTCAATAAACAGAAAAGCAAAAAAGGTTACGGGAGCATCTTCTTGCTTGCACATAATCCATGGAACGCCAGTATCTAAACCAACAGCCATTTGAGCAGCCCATTTTGTGTAAGCTTTTCCAGGAGCACCAATTTTCCACTGTATCTGTTCTCTATCTTCTTTTTGGTTTTGATTTTCATTTATATATATTTCCATTTTTTAGTGTGTTTGTTATTAATTTTTGCCTCAGCTGCTTTTCCCGCCATTCCTACTCTCGCTGGATCCATTTTTTTTTTTTTTTGCGTTTCTATCTAATTTACAAAAAATTTTAAAAATAAGAATATTTTCGTAATTGTCACTTATTTTCCCATCTATATTTTACCTCAAAGCAAATATAGACTTTATAAATCTTGCTTAATTTGTCTGGTAAATATTTTTCTAACCAAAAAACTTTTTTTACATTTTCCTACCAAACTCAATTTCCAACCATTTCCCAGTGTTCAAAAAATCTCCTCAACCAAACCAAACGCCCCTATCCCTAGTTCTTAACTTATTATGACATGGCCATAGCTCACATACCCCTAATTCTTAACTTATTATTACTAAGGCCATAACTCATCACACGCATAGAAATTAAAAGCTTATTAACTTATTATTACATGCATGGCCATAACGCACACACCCATAACAAGTAACATTGGAGCTTAATTAAGTAGTGCAGGTGCAATTCATGTGGAATTGAGGGTAGATTCAGGAACAGCGTTAATATCTCAAAGTTGGTCTTCCAAGATGGAATTAAATTTCTTCATTTGAATTCCTTTGATTGCTACCCCAACTTCAACGCCACCTTCTTCGTCCCTATAATCAGAAAGACAGATTGTTGCTCCATCATCTGCTTGAAGAATTTCATATAAATTGGGCTTTCCCCATCCAAAGTCAGTCTCATACGCATAAATCTTTGGAGATCCTGCGATTTTCAACACGCGCTCCACGTTCACTGCGTCATAATACCATTTTCTCCAAGTAGCTTACTCCTCATAGCTACTATTGCAAATCCTCATTTAAGTGAAACGTTGCAAATTACGGTTACTTAATTTCAATTTAACACACATGCAACGTTTCAAAATTTCAAAACGTTAAAACCATCCATTGAAAATCAATCTGTAAAGAAACTCTCAGAATGGAAACAATGCCGAAAAGCAATACAGTGCCGAGAAACTATTTACACGTCAAACGTCAAGCACAATATAACACCAATAAATGCATGGGTACCCCCAATTATTACAAAAAAGGAAATTGGCCTTCCAATTGTTTGAGAAAAAAAAATTAATTAGAGGGTTTTATTAATATTATATGACATGATATAAGTGGGTTTTCCAACACATACAATAATGCGGATAGAGAAAGTGGAATGAGAAGAAAGTGGAATGATGAAAGAGAAAAAAAAAAAATATATCTATCCCACCTCGTTAATATGTGTGTAGGAAAGTGAAATTATGTTATGTAAAATGATAAACATAAAATCCTTGATTAAAAGGATTCAAGATGAACAGCAACCATTTCTTTAATGATAAAAAACAATGTTACGTTTTCACCAAAAATAAAACAATGTTACAAAACTTCACATTTTATTTTATTTTTTATTTTATCATTATTTAAACACAAACCACAATCCAACGAGGCATCCAATGATATTTGTCCATTAAAAAAAAACCGCCTTATTGAAGTATAGATATTTAACGATCAAAATAACAAAATTGCTCTCTAATTTCAGAAAATAATTACGATCCTAATTCAAAATAAATTTGCATTCTAATCACACATCTATAAGTATCCGTGGATCAATGCAACAACCATTATTGAGGGAAAATCATAAATTCTCTAACCATGCTCTAATAGCACGTGTTAGATTTTCTATATAATTTCATGTTCAAACATGAAATAAAAAGAACAGGGATAAAGATCTTTTGAATTCATGATTTTCACATTGCCATATGTTTATGTCAAAATGTACTAATTTTTGTCCATGATCGTGGAAGATTATTTGTTATTCAAAAAAGCCTTTCTTGAAATCTTTATCAATTTCTTTGCCTTTCTAATATGCTCTCTCTTTTTGATGGAAAACTTCAAATGTTTTTAATGGTGAGAGAATAAATGAACAAGTTTCTATCCGTTATATAAAGGGTTTTATTTTTCTTATGTTGCAGTTGTCTCATGCAACACACAAAAAGTGGGTGGGACCCACTCAAAAGGAAGAGAGAGAAAAAAAAAGGATCTCACCCATTTTTGTGTGTTGCATAAGATAACTTGTCTCATGCAACATAAGAAAAATAAAACCCTTACATAAATTATGTTTCCAAAATACGGGACTCTTCAAATCCATGGATATGACGGAGCATGATTATTAATTTTTTTGCCAATGGTCATTTAGCGGTTTCATTTTAATTTTTTTTTGGTTACAAATTTAGCCCTTTAATTGATTATTAAATCATTTATATTTATCACAGACAGGAGATGTTTCTTACACAAAACACTACAGTTGTTATCAATTCAGTTTTGAGTTTAAGTTTCTCGGTGCTGGTCCTCCGCAGAAGTTTTTTTTTTAAAAAAAAAAAAAACAAAATTAAAACTTCATTAGCTGGAATAACTAATTATACATAATTGGGATGTAAGGGCTTTTTTAAAAATTCCAATATATAAGAAGCTGCTATTGTGATATTTCACTATTATTTATTGTATTATTAATATGGAGTACAGGCAAGATTTTTCTCATCTTCCACAAACAACATCACATGTGCATAGACGTTTATTATTGGGAAGATCTCCACAATGGCAATGCATAGCCATGGCGCTTGCTCCATATTTCGAGTTGAATACTTGAAAACAGTCGAAGCCTCCACGAATGCCGTCACATTTGCCATCCAACGTCATTTGTTTGGGACAAAACTTGAGATCCCCTGTGTGTTTTAACCAAGTCAATTTATTTGAGAATGTAATGTATATTCTCTTTGAAAATTTGTATAAATGACAAGAAGAGCTACTCTACTACAACTACTACTAATAATAATAATAAACAATTATACAAAAATAATAATAATAATAAATAAGTGACGGTGGTCGTACCATAGGTGTGATTGAAGAGAGCGAACAAAGCGCACACAATGAGAATGCTTCCTAGCTTCATGGTTATATTATCTCCAAGAAAATATTCTTAACTTGAAGTCTTAACTCTTAAGAAGATGGGACACAAGTTGACTCCAAATGAGATGAATATATATAGACCTTCGAGCATCCAATTTGGTAATTGTTTAGAGGCTTTTACATTCATTAAAATCAGATATAGCAGTTTTATTAAGAATCCTATAGAATAGATGGATTTGGATTATGTGGAAAAGTGGTTATATTATTTGATCACAACTACTTATTGATGATGATATAAGAGAGAGAAAAGTATATAATTTTTAAATAAGTAATCGCAATCAATTAACATTATCACTTTTTCACGTGAAAGGATCCAAATCCAGAATGGATACATTATAAAGCAGGTGTTTTATTGATCTAATAATATTATATTTGATAAATTATTATAATGCAATACTTTAATGAAAATTTCAATAAGAAATGTAATAATGATCATTTGCAAGATAGCAATTAGAGATTGTTGACCAATTATATAGTAAAGATGATTAATAGTCATTGAATGATTTAACCATTCCAAGATGAGCAATAATTATTTAAAAAAAATAATTAAGTGATTCAGGTCCACTTAATTATTTGGTGGTCCCTCTCACGTAAGTGAATTTTTTCTTTCATTTTTGTCTATCCTATTTTTTTTTTTTCCCATTTTGCCTCCCTGATTTGAGAGAAGGAGCACCCAAATTTTCATACGTCAGTAGCACTATAATTCCTCTAACCATTTAGGTAATAGCCGCTGACAGTTGACCAGCCAAAGATAATTAATAGTAATTGACAATAAAATCAAACCATTGACAAATGCAAATGATAATCGCCAAATGATATATGATTATATATTGACCAGTCAAGAATGAATTAATGATATAACTTGAGTAATTTGAATTACATGGTCTTTTTCTTTAATTATAAAGAGAACTAATGACCATTCTTTTTTTTGATCTTTTTAAAATAAATATTGCTTATTTATTTTGTTATGAATTGTGGTCGTTTTGAGAAATAATTTTTTCCTATTTTAAAAGTTTAAGAAATTTATTATGTCTTGAGTATATCTTTGGTGTTATAAGAGTAGATACTCTTTTAAAAAAATTAAAAAATATATAACTTCAATGACATTAACATTAATCGGTGGGTGGAATAGGTAGAGTCAATTATATATATATATATATATGGGATTTGATTTTGTCATGTTGCATGAGAATTCAATTCACATGTTGTAACTCAACTAGTGGTGGGGTCTCATATTTATTAAAAAAAGAAAAGCTTTGCACGCAAATCGAAGGTTCATTAATATGAGAGTTGAATTCTAACGCAACATGAGAAAATGTTTTCTATATATATATATATATTAATTTTAGTAAATAATGTATTGAGTCTTGTAATACTGAGGATATTCCAACGTAGAGACATGTTTGGTCCTTAAATTTTTAAAAAATATGAAATGTGATTCCTAAATTTTTTCAATGTGTATATTTTTAAAAATCACATTCCACATTTTTTAATGTGGATTTACATATAATAAAATAAAAATATTATGTAACGTGTGCGTCTTTATTATCTCATTTGATATTTTTATCAAACTTTAAGTGAAGTTATCATGTTCAAATTATTTAACCATTTTTTGTACCAAATTTTTTATGGTAAAAGCCTAATTTGTCCCTCCAACTTATAATTATGCGCGCTTTGGACTTATAAGCTCAAAGACATGATTTTTGCGTAACAATTTCTGTTATATTTTAATAAAAAATTGGGAAGAGTTCTAAAAATTCCTTTGGTTTTTCTTAGAATTAATCATTTGCCCCTTTATATATTTTTTATTATCATTTATCCCTTTACGATTTTTACCATCAAATCCTCCTTTTAACACTGTTAAAAATAAGTATACTATCCATTTACCCTTATAAAAAGAATTACTATGAGACTATCTATTATAGTGTCCCTACTCGTTGTTGGGTTTTTGCTCTTTCACTAAAGTCCAATAGGGTCAAGAGTGTAAGAAGAGCCCAAGAAACCCAAAACCCATTCAGTTTAGGGTTAGGGTTTCTTGGAACCCATATATATTCTACTTTTAGTCATTAGCCTCTGCTAGGGTTTCCACTTGGTGGTTGCAGAGGGCTGATGGATGGTCATCTCCTTGAAAGTGAGAGAGTGCCCACACACTTCCCGTTCCCCTTGAGTCATAGTCTGGAAGGTCTGCCACAGTCCAGCATCAAGGGATTTGTTCGTGTTGCGGCGCTGATATGAGCAGTTCGTGAAGAGGAATCATATAAGGGAAGATTCTACACGAGATATGCGCACCAAGAGGTAATCGTGAGACGAGGATGATTCGGTAAGCATACCAATGTACTAGGTCCTAAATCGCTTCCGCATAAATCCAATAGTTCCTACAATTGGTATCAGAGTCTTGGCTGTACATTGGTATGTGAATCTAGTTTCACTGATCATGTAATTAGTTTTGCTTCTTCAAATATGGCACCTAGGGTTCTAGGATTATGGTATGAATCCTGCGTGTATTTTATAATTCTTTTTCATAAAAGTTTAAATTTTAATCGGTAAAAATGCTTTAATCCATGGTTAGGGTCTCTCGTGTATTCCTCGATTTGTAACAAGGAGGCTAATCCCATATGATTAGGTTTCCTCCTTGCTTTTTTTTAATTTTTCGGAATTTTTGTATATTTTTCAATATTTTGTAAAAACTCAAGATCGAGAAACCGTGAGAAAGATGCGCAGTCAGCACTGTCGGAGACTTTTCGAGGAATATCTTGATTGTAAAAACTCTTGCACTTCAAATCTTGTCCGTTGCACGTCATAAGAAGTTACGTAATGTGTCCTGGCCTTATCTTGATTGTCCACATATAGTCGCCACATGACTTTGGCAAAGCGATTACCTCTCTCAAGCTCCTCACGGGCTTCTTGTCCGTGCTCTAAAAAATATGCCACCAGTCTACTGTAAGTTATACGCACAAGTCAGGCGATTGGAAGGTTTCGCGCCCCTTTTAGAACTTTATTAACACACTCTGACAGATTTGTTGTCATATGACCAAATCTTCTTCCTTATAGATCATAAGAGATGCTCCACTTCTCTTTCGGGATGCGATCAATCCATTCAGCTATTTGAGGGCTTGTTTCTTTAAACTTCTCTAAACCAGCATCAAAGTCCAAGCGCGATGTTGTATATCCTACACATTTAACACAAAAAACATTACTATTGGTGGTCCATTGTACCAATCAGACAAATTGAAAACATACCTAACTTCTTCAACTGCTTCTTCAACATGACATTCTTGAACTTGTGATTGAAATTACTTGCCACGTGGCGAAGGCAATACACATGGTATGCCTGTGGTGGAGACCATCCTAGATCAACATTGTTCACTGCAGCCAAGATTCCCGCATGCCTATCAGAAATCAGACAGATTCCGATTTTTTGCGTAACATGTATTCGAATAAGTGCTAAGAACCACGACCAGTTGTCAGTATTTTCTGCAGACACGATAGCGAATGCGATTGGAAGAATGTAATTGTTGCCATCCACTGTTGTAGCAATCATTAGGGTCCCGCGATATTTTCCATATAGATGAGTTCCATCGATCATGATTATTGGCTTGCAATAATTGAATGCTTCACAACACTGTTTAAATGTCCAAAACACCCTTCTGAATACCTTGTGAGCTTGGTCTAGGCAGCCATTAACGAAATGGTCACGCAAATCCAGCTTATAGGCGGATCCGGGAGAAAAATGTAGCATGTAATCCAGCCACCTAGGTAAGAACGCATACGTCTTGTCCCAGTCACCAAATACTTTCACAATATCCTTTTGCTTTGCCTTCCAAGCCTTCCTATACGATATATGGAATCCAAGGATAGTAGCGATCCTTTCTTGGATAAGCCCAATTTTGACACTGGGCTCCTCTCTTATCATTTCTGTTTATGCGGTCAAACAACACGGTATTAGTCAACAGCATACAAAGTCTCTATAAATTTAAAAGCAATAACTCTACGCACCTAAGATCAATGAACAAATGAGATTTGAGTCCAACTGCTTGTGATCTTGGGTAAGAGACTGGCTAGCACATGTGTGTTCGTTATTCCATACGCCTATCACCCATTCGCTGCCACCTTTTTTTTGTATGCTCTCATCCTCATTGGACAACCGGCGTTATGATCTTGACAAACCATAATCAACCTTTTCGTATCACTTTTCAGTACGACTGTTGTGCGATGATTTGTCATACAATATTGTTTAATTGCCATCTGTACATCTTGCTTGGTGTCAAAGATTTGGTCCTTATATAGCGCATCGCCGAATTGCCAGTTAGGTATTTGTGCTCCATTCATATCATCAACTTCTTGATCTGGATATTCCCAATTTACATTCGTGAAATGGCTAATTCCAGACCAAAATGGTACATTATCATTTCCTGCATAATAACAAGTCCAAAACCCCAATATTAATGTGGTTTTAATATGATATCATATTTTTTATTATTAAGCATTAATGGTTACGTACCTGCAACAGGAGGATCTTGCATTCCGACAATGCCTGGAGATGGAATTGGTTGTGCAATAGCATTAGACGGACAATAATCAAAATCACCATCGACATCCGTATCCGATGACTCGCTATCCGGAACAAGACCTTCATCACGCTCGTCCTCGGAACTATCTGTACGCCAAGATGGATCGTTCACGTTGCGGGCGGGAATTCTTTCGTCTAAAATTTCTTGAGTTGTTGGTGCAAGCGTGGGGGACGCGACCTCATCTTTCGGATTATCCATTGGCACCATGTTTATGGCGATGATGTCAGTGCATGGATTGCTCGGTTGACTGCTGGATTGTCCACCGTAATTTACTTATGCATACAATTCAACAAATCTTGACTCGCCGTGTTCAGAAGTGCTTGCATCTACTACTAACGTTACATCTTCATCGTCGACAATTTCAACACCAACCCATTGCACGGGGTTTCCCGAGGCACATCTAGCGGTCAACCGAGCAAGAGTTTGACCACGTTGTAATATAAACTTTTTGTATATTAACTTCTTCAGCTCGTGAAGATTGCATCTTGGACTCATGCGAAACATTTTTGCATCACCTTCAAATACTTGCCCGTTTGGCCCAAAGTATTTTCTCCCATTATAATAAACAGTAGCTATTATATCATTCCTACCATCACTCATCTTACAAAAATAGAAAAACAATGAAGATTCAAGAAATACAAAAGTAGTAAAAACTTACATAAAAGGAAACCTTTGGCAGTGGAGAATCACACCCGAAATGGAGTGATTTATACACCTGGGCATAATTCGCTACTCCCCCTAGCGAATTAGGGGGGAGATGACACTTGGCATTTTGTCATAATTCGCTATGACACATGGCGAATTTTGCCACATAATTCGCTATAGGGTCTAGCGAATTACTGGGGATTTGACACGTGGCCTGCAATCGAGTTGACATGATTTGACTTCTCTGACACGTATTTCGCTATACAGTGTAGCGAAATACGTGTCCAACCGTTACGTGACACGTGTCATTAAAGTGTCTGACCATGCAGTCTTTTGACCACGTAATTCGCTACACTGTGTAGCGAATTATGTGGACCACTGCGGGGATGACACGTGTCATTAAAGTGTCTGACCATGCAGCCTTTTGACCACGTAATTCGCTACACTGTGTAGCGAAATACGTGGTCCAGTGAGGAGATGACACGTGTCATTAAAGTGTCTGACCGGGCAGACCTTTTGACCACGTATTTCGCTACACTGTGTAGCGAATTACGTGGTCCAGTGAGGAGATGACACATCAGCAGACCTAATTCGCTACAGGCAGCAGCGAATTATCATGCGTGGCAGTTTGGTAATTTTTACTGTTCGCGTGACATTTTGATAAATTAAATGATGAACAGTGACAAAATGGTCAAAGTCCCTCTGTTATGTTGCTGTAAGAGTTTTGTGTTGATTTCACTTAAATTTAAAAATGAAAAAAAGAAAATCATGTGGAGCCATTTTAATTTAATGAGTTTGCAGGAAATTATGAAGTGGTCATCCACCATGACCAATTGATTTCCGATCTAAAATTTTTATATTAGTATTCCACAAGAAAAAATAAAGAAGAAAACATTTTATTTATGAGAAGTACTATTTATATTTGGAAGACAAAAATGAGTTTTTGAAAATGTCTCATTGTATATTGGGGAAGGATATTCTGACAACCAAGTTATGTTACTACCAAGTGACTACCAATCAATTTTACCGTTAGATCGATTATTTTGATCCAACGGTTATATTTATTTACATCTTTGTATGGTCATGATTTCCCAAATTTAATACTTTATATTTATTTCCACCTTTGTATGGTTATGATTTCACATATTTAATGCTTTCACTTTAAATATGGGGAATCATGACCATATAAAGATGAAAATAAATATAACCATTAGATCAATATAATCGATCTAACGGTGAGATTGATTAGTAGTCACTTGGTAGTAACACAACTTGTTGTCATAATATCCTTCCCCTTGAATATTAACATACATTTAAGCGTGTGTATGAAAAAAAATTAAGAGTGTGAAATAAAATCAAATAAGTTATAAAAATCATTAACTATAATTTATTTTTAAATTTTTTTTAAAGGGATGACCCTCCAAATTGCAATAAAACGAAACGAGTTGATATTTTCAACCTACTTTGGAAAAGTGGGTTGGATCTTTTTTTATTGGTTGACGGATGACAAAGAACAAATGAACTAAAATTGTTTGTTTTGATTCTATTATAACAATATTATTATTATTATCATATTATTTTATTATTACATGTGATGTATATGAACATTGGCTAATTCTTATTAGAAGTCTTTGATAGAAAATATGATTTACTCACATGGCCATTACTTATTGCATTGATAGCTCTACACATCCTTACAATTGATATTCGCATAGAAATTAAAAACTTCTTAACTTATTATTACATGGCCATTACTCACATACCCCTAGTTCTTAACTTATTATGACACGGCCATAGCTCACATACCCCTAGTTCTTAACTTATTATTACAAGGCCATAACTCACACGCATAGAAATTAAAAGCTTATTAACTTATTATTACATGCATGGCCATAACGCACACACCCATAATAAGCAACATTGGAGCTTAAGTAGTCTTGTGGAATTGAGGGTAGATTCAGGAACAGCATTAATATCTCTAATTTGGTCTTCCAAGATGGCATTAAATTTCTTCCTGCGATTTTCAACACACGCTCCACGTTCAACGCTACTTTTTCCCTAGCTGACGCAAACGCTTCAACCCCTTTCGAAAGGATCACCTTGCACTGGGCGGCGGAGCCATGTGTAGTGTGGATGTGATTTTGATCCGGATTAAATCTTAATAAATTATTATTATTATATATAATTATATAATTAATTATAATTTTGTCGGGTTAAAATTATAATTTGGTCAGGGTTATCATTTATAATTTGACCCTATCTAAAATTTAAAATATTTTTGATAAAAGATTTGGGTAAATTGTATTATGTTATGTGTACAATTTTCACTTATTTATATATATATATATATATATATAGTAAAATAAAAAATCAGTTAATAAAATTATAATTCTTCTTGGTGGTGCCTGCTTAGATTCTTTATATTTAATATAATTTAAATAGAAGAATGTTATAGTTACAACCTTTATTTTTACAATCTCTTAATATCATATCTTATCACCGTTGATTTCCGCCAATCAACTGTTATCATTTTTTCACAAATTAAAATCATTAATTAATTATTAATTCACAATAAACGATAACTGTTAGTTGGCGGAAATCAACGGTGGTAAAATATAGTTTTAAGAGGTTGTAAAAAAAATTGTAACTATAACATTTCTCATTTAAAAATATTATAATATGAATTAACTAAAATTAAAAAATAAAAATAAACATATAACTGTGTTTCCAATAACACTCACTGCCTCATAAATACCATTTTCTCTAAGTAGCTTACTCCTCATAGCTACTATTGCAAATCCTAATTTAAGTGAAACGTTGCAAATTACGGTTAATTTAAATTTTACACACATGCAACGTTTCAAAATTTCAAAATGTTAAAACCATTCATTGAAAATCAATCTGTAAAGAAACATTTTTTTTTTTTTTTTTTGTATATAATCTGTAAAGAAACTCTTAGAATGGAAAATTGGAAACAATGCCGAAAAGCAATACAGTGCCGAGATTTACACGTCAAACGTCAAGCACAACATATATAACACCAATAAATGGATGTGTAACCCTTGCAATTATTACAAAAAAGGAAATTGGCCTTAAAAGCAATAAACTCATTGAAATGCAAGTTAAAAGCAATAAACTCATTGAAATCAACAATGCTAATTAATGTATTAAAACTTAAAAGGATTCAAGATGAACAGCAACCATTTCTTTACGATAAAAAAACATATAATTATGATAACATAAGATTCGACGGATATTTCGACAGAATTTATTTTCCGTGAAAAATATTAAAAAAAAAAAACATTGTTACGTAACTTCAACATTTTATTTTATTTTTATTTAAACACAAACCGCAATCCAATGAGGCATCCAATGATATTTGTCCATTAAAAAAAAAAAACCGCCTTGTTGAAGTATAGATGTTTTTTATTTTTTTTTATAACAGAAGTATAGATATTTAACAATCAAAATAACAAAATTTCTCTCTAATTTCAGAAAATAATTACGACCCTAATTCAAAATAAATTTGCATTCTTTTTTTTTTGGTAAAAGAAATAAATAAATTTGCATTCTAATCACACATCTACAAGTATTCGTGGATTAATGCAACAACCATTATTGAGGGAAAATCATAAATTCTCTAACTTCATGTTCATAATGAAACCAAAAGAACACGAATAAAGATCTTAAAAATTCATGATTTTCACCTTGCCATATGTTTATGTCAAAATGCACTAACTTTTGTCGATGATTGCAGAAGATTGTTTGTTATTCAAGAAAGCCTTTCTTGAAATCTTTATCAATCTCTTTGCCTTTCTTAATACGCTCTCACTTTTTTTATGGAAAACTTGAAGTGTTTTTAACCGTGAGAGAATGAATGGACAAATTTATATCTTTTATATAAAGAGAAAATATACTTTTATGTTATATGAGATAATATTTCTCTCTTACACATAAATCGATTTCCGTATTACTTTTTTATTCTTTTTCTCTTTTTCTATAGTAGATGAGTCCCACACATATTTATCTCTATTACATGAGAGAGTTCTCTCCTATTGCATAACATTAGTAAACCCTTATATAAATTATGTTTCAAAAAAAAAAACATGACTCTTCAAATCCAATGGATATGACTACTCCCATCAAGCAGTGAAGAAAACTTTCCCCAAAAATCATTTGCCAATTAATGGTCATTTAGCCCTTTCATTTTAATTTTTTTTTGGGTACAAATTTAGCCCTTTAATTGATTATTAAATCATATGTATTTATCACAGTCACGTGAGATATTTCTTACACAAAGCACTACATGCATATGGTTGTTATCAATTCAGTTTTGTGTTTAAGTTTCTCAGTCCTCTGCAGAAGGTTTTTTTTTTTTTTTTAAATAACAAAATTAAAACTTCATTAGCTTTAATAACTAATTATACATAATTGGGATGTAAATGATTTTTTAAAATCTCTAATATATAAAATGCTGCTATTATTATTTATTGTATTATTATTATGGAGTGCAGACAAGATTTTTCTCATCTTCCACAAACAACATCACATGTGCATAGTCGTTTATTATTGGGAAGATCTCCACAATGGCAATGCATATCCATGGCGCTTGCTCCATATTTCGAGTTGAATTCTTGAAAACAGTCGAAGCCTCCACGAATGCCGTCACATTTGCCATCCAACGTCATTTGTTTGGGACAAAACTTGGGATCCCCTGTGTGTTTTAAACAAGTCAATTTATTTGAGAATGTAATGTATACTCTCTTTGAAAATTTGTACCAATGACAAGAAGAGCTACTCTACTACAACTACTACTAATAATAATAATAAATAAGTGATGATGGTCATACCATAGGTGTGATTGAAGAGAG
>JAVKPL010009569.1:0-38011 GCA_032173675.1 Gastrolobium villosum
AACACATCTACACCCACGTTATATCCCATAGACATATAACTATAATAATAAGGGTTTTATAAGAGTTATGTTATAGAAAAAGTAATTATGTTATGTTATAGAGATTCGTTTTACGTATCAGAATTTTTTTTTTTTTTGCTGCAGGCCCCACAAAATGTTGTGTGTGTAGGAAATTTTTTGTGGTCATGTTAAATGATAGATGATAAACCCTAATAATAATTGTTCAGAACTCTATAGCCTCCACTGCAGCCAATAGCTAAGGGAAATACACAAATAGACATCTCACATACATGATAGATTACAGAAGTTACCTTAGTCCATCAATGAAATTAAATATTGTAATACTAAGGCGCAGTGGCGTAGCCACTCCTATGCCAGCAGGTGCCTTGGCACCTGCTTGGTTTTAAATTTTTTATTTATTATATATAAATATATAATCAATAAAGATTAAATTTATAATTTGGCACCACCTAAATAAGTATAATTATATTTATGTTTTTCAATCAGAAAAATAAAACTCAATACCTAAATCCTTTAACTGATCCATAAATTAAAATCACTTTCAAAGCTCTAATATGTGACTTACAATGAAGGAGAATCCCTTTGACTCTAAATGTTGTCTGTATGCTTTAATTTATAGTTAATATCTCAATTGTAAAGTGAAATTTATAGAAAAGTATTATATTTGTATGTTTTCATATCCTTATGATTATGCTTGATTCATTACTTATCATGCTGTGAGAGAAAAGTGAAATTTTTATGTTTGAAATGCTTCCCGAAAAGATTAGTGCCTTTTTATATGTTTTCTTTAATATATAATCATTCAGAAAAATATTTCTGCAGTTAATGCATATAAGTTATCTGCATTTACCCCTAAGACAATGTCGTTTTGGGATTGAAAAACTAAAAATTATAATTATAAAGACTATAATAACCCTGGAATAAATTAAAATTATAAAAACACCATAATTTTCGTCCCAAAACGACGTCGTGTTGGGCTTACTGCAGATAACTTATCTATAGTGAACTAAAGAAAAAACAAACCCATAATCATTAAGATTGTTCATTTGAATTTTTAATGTTATGTGATATTATTTAATACATAATTTAGATAATTATGCTAGAATTCATAATAATTTTTTTTTTGATTAATTTGTGTAAATACGATAAATATCTTGATAATTTGATGCATTAAATTTTTCTGGCACCACCCAAACTTTTGGTCTGGCTCCGCCACTGTCTTAGGCATAAACAAGACATCCAACAACTATTATATAATGAAGATTTGAAGCCCGTGTACGATGATATGATCTATTTTAACATAAATTCATTTATCATATAGTGATTTAAGCGTAGAAGTGTATTGCAGCCATTATTAGGTAAATAAAGTTATTCAACACTAGCTCTACCATCCGGCAAATGTATCCCACGATGACATCTATCCCAATGCAAATCTCCTCAAATTGTTATTGGATCAGACTTAACAGTATGTGATTCATGTGAAACTATTTGTGTCTCATGTGTAATGTGTGTCAATTGGTTTAATTAATTATAAAAGAGGCATTAATGGTAATTGACGTTTTGACGTTTCACATTAATGGTAATTGACGTTTGACGTTTCGCATTAATGGTAATTGACGTTTTTGACGTTTCGCATTAATGGTGATTGACATTTTAAGTTTTAAGGGAAATTATTTATGTATAAATAACTGGTGACAGATTCAGTAATTACGAAGGTCTTTGGTAGTCTTCTGAGTACAGTATTTTCAGAGAAACTCTCCTTAATTGTCTGCCCATCATAGTTGTATCCAATCACTGTCAAAGAAGATACAAGTAGGGAAAAGGGTCAAGACTCTGAGAAAGGCATTCCACCATCAAAATTCTTCCGCAATTATGGACTAAGGTATGTTTATGTGAAACTCATGAATTCTGAATATCCTCTATCATGTTCCTGAATGTTAATTGTTGAACATGAATGAATTACCGCTAAATTACTTAGAATTCAGTCCAACTTTCTCTTGGACTGATCAGGTATTATCCATGATTAGGTAAACCACTCTATAAATAAGTATCTCCCTTGAAATCCTAATCTCTCCGGTTGTCACTTCGCGTGCACACGTCCCTCTTTTGACTCTATGCCTACTTTTTGTGCATGGTGATCTGCCATCACGTGCAATATATAATATCCTCCATAAACACCACTAATTCATAGATCTCATGTTAACTACGATCCACTCGGATCTAACAAAACCCAAAACTTTGGTTCACACAAACACTCGTTGTATTTGGAGTTATAAAAGTAAGAGTAAAGTAAATTTTGGATCATCCACAATTATCAAGGGCCCAACTTAATCCTTAAAAAAAAATTGACTTATGATACCACTGAAATTCAAAATAGACTCATGTTAGTCTTGTTGAGGGATTGTTTTTTAAATTTCAGAAGAACCACAGTTTTGATTAATTGAGTCTATTTTGAATTACGAGAAAAAAGATTGTTAAGGATTTGATAGGAATTTGTTTATATCGGGTAAGTTACAAAAAAGAGTATTTGGTTGACCAAAATTTTGCAGGAAAAATAGGATTAATTTTACTGATGCTATGTTTGGTTGAGGGTAAAATATTAATGAGAATTTGAATGAAATTACAAAAATACCCATAATTTTTTAAACACGAAAAGTGAGTCATCGTTCGTCTTTTCTCTGTCGAGGTTCGTCTTTTTCTCTGTCGAGGTTGGAGGCGAAAATTTAGCCTCTCCTCAAAACAGTATACTATGGAACATTGTGGTTTAACAAAAATCAGAAAAATATTGTGCTTCATAAAATAAAATATCAAAATAAAAAGATAAACTTGAGAGTTCATATACGACAAGTACAAATGAGAGGTTCGGACTTTATGCTTCACAGATGAAACAAAGTGGGAAAAAAAAGGAACTTGTGAGGGTTTGAAGCACCTCGAGCCAGGCAGCAGAGATGGAGTATGCCAAGAAGAAGATCTAAAATGATGTGGTGTTTCTCTTCTGCAAGATTTTTTTAAATGTGGGTCTCAGATATACTGTATGAGGGCAACTTCGTCCCTAATCGTTCTTATGCGATTCTGAGAAGCCAGAAAAAAAAAAAAAAAACATGGGTCAAACGGTATTGTGTTTCACGGATGTGTAGTTCAAAAAAATTGGATGGGAAAAATTTATTATAGGTATTATTTTCCCTTTTATCCATACCAAACATGGGAAATAAATTCCCCCCATCTCCTTTCCCAAGATTTTTCTCAGATTCTGTATACCAAACAGCCCTAAATTTTTGTTAAGAATCCAAAAGATAGTTTGCTCTAAGGGGCGTTTGGTATGGGAAATTTTTTTAGAATGGTAGGAAAATGTAATAGATAGAGAAATAATTGGAAAGATGGATAAAGTGAGATAGGTAGAAAAATGTAAAAAAAAGTTGTTTGGTTGGGGAAAACTTTACTGGAAAAATTAGGTAGCTTTATGAAATCAACAGTGCATTAAAAGTGAGATAATTGATTTTCCGAAAATCTCACTTTCAAATTGGGTTATTGAACAGTGCAGATATCTATGTTTCTCATAAATCCATACTTCCTGGATAGGTGGGTTTTTGGAGAAAATATGTTGAAACAAACATGGCTTTTCTAAAAGCCATACTTGATATGATCTATTTTAACATAAATTTTTAACATAAGATATCGTGACACACAAATAATGTTACGCACAATGTTACGACCACATCTTAACCGTTGATTTCCGCCAATCAACGATTATCATTTATTGCGAATTAATAATTAATTAATGAGTTTGATTTGAAAAATGATAACCGTTGATTGGCGGAAATCAACGGTTAAGATGTGGTCGTAACATTGTGCGTAACATTATTTGTGTGTCATAATATCCTATCCCTTACCATATAGTGATTTAAGCGTAGAAGTGTATTGCAGCCATTATTAGGTAAATAAAGTTATTCAACACTAGCTCTACCATCTGGCAAGTGTATCCCACGATGACATCTATCCCAATGCAAATCTCCTCAAATTGTTATTGGATCAGACTTAACAGTATGTGATTCATGTAAAACTATTTGTGTCTCATGTGTAATGTGTGTCAATTGGTTTAATTAATTATAAAAGAGGCATTAATGGTAATTGACGTTTTGACGTTTCACATTAATGGTAATTGACGTTTGACGTTTCGCATTAATGGTAATTGACGTTTTTGACGTTTCGCATTAATGGTGATTGGCGTTTTAAGTTTTAAGGGAAATTATTTATGTATAAATAACTGGTGACAGATTCAGTAATTACGAAGGTCTTTGGTAATTTTCTGAGTACAGTATTTTCAGAGAAACTCTCCTTAATTGTCTGCCCATCATAGTTGTATCCAATCACTGTCAAAGAAGATACAAGTAGGGAAAAGGGTCAAGACTCTGCGAAAGGCATTCCACCATCAAAATTCTTCCGCAATTATCGACTAAGGTATGTTTATGTGAAACTCATGAATTCTGAAGATCCTCTGTCATGTTCCTGAATGTTAATTGTTGAACATGAATGAATTACCGCTAAATTACTTACAATTCAGTCCAACTTTCTCTTGGACTGATCAGGTATTATCCATGATTAGGTAAACCACTCTATAAATAAGTTGAAATCCTAATCTCTCCGGTTGTCACTTCACGTGCACACGTCCCTCTTTTGACTCTATGCCTACTTTTTGTGCATGGTGATCTGCCATCACGTGCAATATATAATATCCTCCATAAACACCACTAATTCATAGATCTCATGTTAACTACTATCCACTCGGATCTAACAAAACCCAAAACTTTGGTTCACACAAACACTCGTTGTATTTGGAGTTATAAAAGTAAAAGGAAAGTAAATTTTGGATCATCCACAAATATCAAGGGCCCAACTTAATCCTTAAAAAAAAATTGACTTATGATATCACTGAAATTCAAAATAGACTCATGTTAATGTCTTTTTGAGAGATTAACGTAAGTCTTTTTTAAATTTTAGAGGAATCACGGTTTTGATTAATTGAGTCTATTTTGAATTTTAGAAGAATTACGAGTAAACTTTTGGTATGAGAGATATTTTTTTACCGAGAAAAAAGATTGTTAAGGATTTGATAGGAATTTTATGGATAAATATGTTGGTTGAGTAATGTTTGATATTATGTGTAACAGCCCGTTACGTACCGGTATTGTTAACATTGATTATGATATTAAGCGCAGTTACAATCACAGTAGTTGGGTTAATTAAATTACGGGCAAACTTTTTCTTTCTTTTATCATATTCCTTTTCATAACCATAATCTTTTCCGTAATCAATTAAAACAACGCTATAATTGTAAATGCAATACGCGGAAGCATTCAGCTCAACAACACCACTAATCTTCGTTTTTATTCAACTCATTTAAACTTATCCCATTCCTTTAATATCTTACCAAGTTCTAGCCCTTTACATAAGCTACGCGGGGTTTCAAACCACGAATCATTTGGAGTTCTACCCAACAAGTTATGCCCCTTTCTTTAAGTCAAGAAAAACCTGAATTTTCAAAAATTGCACTGTGGTAATCGATTACCAGTGGGTGGTAATCGATTACCACCTGTCAAAAATGAGGCAGTAGCCAAATTTTGACCTCCTCTGTTCTGGTAATCGATTACCAACCTTGGGTAATCGATTACCTCACATGGTAATCGATTACCAAGCCTCAGTAATCGATTACCAGTGAAGACAGTAGCCAATTTTCGTCCCCTGTTGCATGGTAATCGATTACCATGCTTGGGTAATCGATTACTATGCAGTAAAAATGACAGATTACAGCATTTTAAGCCCAAGAAAGGTTGTGTAATCCATCCCAAACATCCTAATACTCCACACAACACTTAAACACATCCTAATGTAGGCTCTAGGCCCTTCAAACATGCATTTTCATTCAATTATGCATCATATACAAAGTCTTTAACATAATGGCCATTTTACATCAAATATGGACCATTTTACAACATATTCACCAAGGCTTCTAATACAATGATTGTGGCAATGGACAAGTCCCATGCTCACTCAAATATACAATATATACTAAAGTCCTACATATACATCAAATTGAAAGGATTCATCATATAGTCATGAACATACAAGGCATGGCATTTTCAACATGCACAAGTTCATGATCTAATACTAAAGCATAAAACGTATGCAATATATGTCCCCATCCAATGCTCATCACATGGTGCCCCCAATATGCACCTCATGCTCCACTCTTCCAGGCTCAACCTAACCTGAAATGATGCCCCAAAACACGGGGTGAGATATATAAATATATCTCAGTAAACCAAGGGCCCTGGAGGTTTCTCCACCCCATGGCTCACTCAATGTGCAAATACAACATCATATAATATGCAAGCAATGCAATATCACCCATCAACTGGAGACAACCCAAGAACATCCACTCATGGATTCATGTTCAAGGACTCCATCATATAACTCCCGAGACAGTCCTGGCGCCTCTCCCATGGTTGAGAAGACTCCATGGCAATACCCAACCGGAACTCCTCATGAGCCCTATCCGGCGGACGTCCCCCGCTTGGATCATCCTGATGTCGCTCCCAGAGTCAACACCATGGCATTCCAACTGGCATTCTCCCGTAGGACGAACCCAGCGGATGTCCAAACCAACACACGTCAACTGGCCAGTGACCAAACAATTTTTCACAAAATCAAAGCAATATGCATACAAGCACACAATCACACAATGCCATAAGCACATAATCCAACCACAACCATCCACTAGGTGTGGTGGAGCACACAAGGGCTAAACCCCAGTTCCAAAGGTTACCTCAATACCGAGCCCATGCTCCAAACGTAAGCTCCAAGCTTACCCGCTTCCAAAGCGTCCAACAGAGGCAACCTAGATAATCCACAACATGATTATCAATCCATTTCCAAATCAAACATTAAATCTCAAATAATCATTCATTTTACTTCAATCTCTTTTATAGATCAAATTACCAATTATATCATGAATCACACATTCTTTCTTCTCACTCCACTTTACCACACTATACCATCATCCAATTAAACATCATTTTCAATCATTCAACTTCCACTACATCATACTTATATCATTTTTCCTCCATTTTCATCATAATTCGGATTCCTCACAAGGTATGCCCCAAGGCTTTTCAATTCATTTTAACACTCATACTAATCATGTAATCATATTATCAACCTATGCCAATGGTCCATCATTCAATTATTAATTTCTCCACATGCCAATTTTCACCAAGTTATGAACTCAACCCAAAATTTCCTAAGTTAAAAATCCCACTTTTTCACCAAAATTTATCATAGCATTTCTAGCTTTCATGCATCATTCTAAGGCATTTTCATCTAATAGCATTTTTCCATTTGAGCTCTCTATCATCACACATCTAAAATCAAAGGTTTAAAGCATAAATTTCTAGATCTATGAATCCAACCATAAAAATACCACAAATATACTCACAATGTGTTGTATGATCACCACCAAGGCTTCACTAAACCACAAGAAGATCAAAACTCCAAGAAAACTCCAAAAACCCAAGTGGGTCGAATCTGATTTTGTCCATTTTCGCCCCAAGGAGGTGGTTTCATGGCTTCTAAGTGTTACCAATGGATCTAGAAGGTTGTTTGCATCACATTTCAAGCCAAAGATCACTTGATTTGGTTGAGGAATGAGAAAGTTACAAAGAAAAGAGGAATTTGGTGTCTTTTGGTCATGGGGGCTGCATCTCACGGGAAAAGAAGAGAGGGAGGGGAGAGAAAATGCTGTGCATTTGTGACTTCCAAGTCACTTAAACCACCCGCGGGTCCCACACGCGTTTTAACTTTAATCCCGATAAAAATTATGATCATATATTCTTAATCTACATATTTTTCCAGTCCATGTCATATTTTTCTTTCCTCAAAATACTCATAAAAATTTCACACTTATCGGTACACTCACAACACAGTATTTAACACTTAAAAATCACTATTCATCAATTTTTCCCAAATTTGCCTATTCACTCAATTTTCCGCCCTGATTCCATTTCCAGCATTATTTTTGCCATATTAAATCTCTAACTCCATTTTTCATGCCTCGGTTCACGTTTTTGGCAAATTACTATTTTGCCCTTTTTGCCCATTTTGGCCATAATTCTCTGATTTTCACTAATCCTTCCCTCTTAAACCCATATTTTATCACATAAATTCACATTTAATTTTCCGAGGTGTTATATTCACCCCACCTTTTAGGAATTTTGTCCGCAAAATCAACTATGCACATATGCTAACTCGGGATACAGCCAGAGAATCTCAGTCCCCCGTACCCAAGAAGCTCCATCCAGTGCGCGGACACCAACATAATTATTTAAATTTTTATCTTTTGGCTTTCCAGCCACATTTCACAATAGTCTTGCCTTTCAAAGGCCCAATGGGAGACCTCAAGTCCTTCCCAATCTCAATCTCAACCGGTGACACCACATGTGAACAACCGGAGCGCACCACACAGTTGTGCTCTATCAATGCTTTACCAAGCCACTTTCTTTCAATTTCTTTTCACTTTCTTTTCTATTTCTTTTCACAAGTTTGGCTACCTAGCACATATAGTCCATATTTCTCTTGGCAGGTTCTCCTACCAAATTAACATATCAACCAATATACCCATAGGGTTATGCTACAACCTGTTCAATCTGTGCCACAAAGGCAACTATTACTTACTGACACGTTACAGCCACAATTATCCTTCTTAGATTTTTATTTCTATGGAGTATTAACTCTCGTCATCAATTGTTTCACATTTCTTATTTCACATCAAACACTATTATGGAATCTCACAGCCTCTCAGTGCAACTCACCGAGTACTCATCCAGTTCATGCTCACTATACCTTTATTTTCTGAGGGACAATTCCCATTTTTTGGCACCTAGCCACAACTCATATATACACATTTTTCTTTTCTCATGTTCTCAACCTACAACGTACAATTTCACCTCAACACTTCATCTTTAACAAGCAACATCTCTGTGCTCAACTGTCAATCTATCCTTAAAAGTTCAACAACTTCACCAAAACACAATGGCGAATCTCTCTCTCAAGACCTTTATCTGGTCCCCAATGGACCACACATTACAATTTATACCTCTCATCGGTCATTTCAAAGCTTTCAATCACGAATCCACTCCTGAATTTTATACACTAGATCATACTTGCAATTTCAATTAATCCTTTCCAAACTTGACACACAGTTCATCACTGATTTCTCCCATTTAAGGCAATATGCCTAAGATTTCCACTAACAATTTTCTTTAATCACCATTCCATACTCATGTTATCAATTTCACATATATTTCGTTCTATACACCTCACCTTCATCATTATCATTTCATTCAATACACCTCACCTTCATTATCATTTCATTCAACCAACATGCATCACTCCAAGGTTACATATCATCTCTTTCTCATATCTGTCCCATCACCTAGGGATTTTCAAAGCCTGTTTATCATACCAAGAAGGACTAAATCCATCACTATCATTACTTTCATAATTTCATATCGGCTATTACACAAGTCTCTTGGACTATCAAAATTTCCACAAGCACACTCAATCATGTATCTTGATACCTAGCCAAGAACAACATTCACATTGTGTATTTTCAAACACACCTCTCACTATAATTGGCATCCATACAACTTCATCAGTGACTCTACCATCAAGGTAAATATATCAACTTTTTATTTCCCCAATTTCATTTCTCTTTAATAACTAGTATCGCACTTTCTTACTTGACTATATCTTCATTAATCACTTCTTACAACCATTGGCCACTTCGGCCACCAACTTACAACCATTGGCCACTTTGGCCACCAACTTACAACCATTGGCCACTTTGGCCACCAACTTAGCTTAACATCTAGCCATCACAAATCTTCCCATAAAACCTTGACTCAATCATCATTACTATTCAATTTTCCATTCCCTTCACATAGGGTAACAATCCAATAATTCATTTCATAACTTCCGTAGAACCACAATTCCATACTACCACACTTGGTATACACTCATGCACATCTCCGAGTGCTCACATTCATAATTCAAACTACCATCTCATGGCACCTCACACATTTCATCATATTAGGCATATTACTGTTCACTTACAGTTATCCAAATTCACCTCTTGCGTTCCTCACAAGATACAATCCTCTAATGCAATGGGTAAGAACATCCTTAGGTTTAACCCCTCGAGCTCTGGCTGTCCTAAGGGCCCCAGGTGCAATGCCCCACCAATCAGAAAATCTGTCCTTATAATTCACGCAAGAAGAGGTAACATGCCCATAGACTGTACTAACAGTCCCACTACCTTACCTTTACAAGATAATAATAATCTCCGGGAACATAATCCATACGGAGATAGCCACACAGATAAACACATTCACATCAAATCCGCATATAACGGCAAACAATTCTTATATAGATACATGATGGTATCCTAGATATATCCTACTTTTGCACCATCCACTATAATTTTCCAATATGGTTCTTTTCTTGTCATTATACTCATTTAACTTGACTAGTCATTAGTCTTAGTCCATAGAATAATCCTCTTCACATGATCTCGGCATCTTTTTCATATTTTGACACAAAACTTTCAATTCCTACAGTACCCATGTTTGGTACAGTCCTAATCCATTGTCCATCACGACTCATAGCAACCATGCTCGACACTGTGGAAGATCCACTTCATTAAACTGAATTCACCTTTTTCTCAATATTTCACTATGACACCAAGAGTGCCCTCACTTAACAGTCCATGCATTCAGCGCATCCGGACCACCAGATACTTTTCAATTTCGAGCAGCGCTCGCCTGGGACTTCCAAGAGCAACACCTCTTAGGATTCAATCCACAAGGGGAAACCCAGGACAATTTCAATTGTCACATTATTACCAACATGTGTGCCATGGTATAACTTGCACACCGGGACTCCATCATGAATCCCCTACCAAATAGAGCGTCCAATGACACTCCAAAGAGACAATCTCTTCCACACTTCCCATCATAGGGAATTTCACTTACATTATTACTCTTTTACCAAAAATAATTTTTCTTTTTCCATAGAGTCTACTAACTCAAAACAACACAATTATACATTTAGGCACCCCGGCCTTCACAAAACATACACATTTACACTTATATATATTTTTACAAATAACACTTAGCCATCACAGGATTACTATCCACATATATTTAAGCCACATCATCCAATTTGCAATGCTCCACATCATTATGGAAGCATAGTAATACCATTAATACACCACACTCCGTTATATTTTCTCAACTCACATTTGTCAAGTCCAATCATCCTTAACTTATGGATTTTCATACTTTCAATCAAATTCATCAAATGCCACACATGGCAATTCTCTCAACTTCTTATATTATACTTTTATACATATAATATCCTCACTTAGACTAAGCCCACCTTAACTCATCATGGACTAAAGTCCCACTTTCAACATTGAATTTATCTAACACATCATTTCCATAGTTCTTTTAAGTTACTCACAATCCTCAATCCAAATTTTAAAATCTCAATCTATTTCTACATCCAAGCATCTTAAGTCATCCAAGTGTATGCCCTCATCAAGGGTCTTATAACCTTATCATTTTACCCTAAGGTACCCAATATTGCACATAAGCATTCATACTCAGTTTTTTTACAAAGTCATTGGGGTTTCAATTCCCACCATGTCAAAGATATACCACTAATTTCCCATATACTCGATTATTCTAACTCCCGTACAACTTGGGAAGACATACCAACATCATCATCATAATATCAATTCAAATCGGTCACACTTACTCACCACAAGGCCACACATCCAACTATGGTAGCATTCTACCCCAAGTGGTTAAAAATCTTATATCAATTCATTCTCACTAAGTCCTCAATGACAGTATCACAATTTATTCTCACTAAGTCCTCAATCACACCAAATTCACTTACTAACATATCCATCCGTGGAGCAGTCATCACTGCACCCACCACCACAGCCTAAGGACTGGCATTGGTGCTCCAGGGTTGTCACGAAGGCATCTTATACTGACCACACATTGAACACAAAGAAATGGGTTGATCAGGCCCAAACTAAGGAATCACATGTGTAGCAGTCAATAAGAGTCGACATACAACTATACAGCACTCGCCTCAATTACACAATCATCAGAGTTCCCTAAAGAAACTGCTCTGATACCATAAAATGTAACAGCCCGTTACGTACCGGTATTGTTAACATTGATTATGATATTAAGCGCAGTTACAATCACAGTAATTGGGTTAATTAAATTACGGGTAAACTTTTTCCTTTTGTCATATTCCTTTTTATAACCATTTCTTTTTCCGTAATCAATTAAAACAACACTATAATTGTAAATGCAAAACGCGGAAGCATACAGCTTAACAACACCACTACTTCTTCGTTTTTATTCAACTCATTTAAACCCATCAGCCTAAGTTCATTTCTTACCAAGTTCTACCCCTTTACATTAGTTACGCGTGGTTTCAAACCACGTACCATGTGGAGTTCTACCCATCAAGTTAAACCCTTTTCTTTTAGTCTAGAAAAACTTAAATTCTCAAAATTTACACTGTGGTAATCGATTACCAGTGGGTGGTAATCGATTACCACCTGTCAAAAATGAGGCAGTAGCCAATTTTTCACATCCTCTGTTCTGGTAATCGATTACCAACTTTGGGTAATCGATTACCTCACATGGTAATCGATTACCAAAACTCAGTAATCGATTACCAGTGAAGACAGTAGCTAATTTTTCGTCCCCTGTTGCATGGTAATCGATTACCATGCTTGGGTAATCGATTACTATGCAGTAAAAGTGACAGATTACAGCATTTTAAGCCCAAGAAGGGTTGTGTAATCCATCCCTAACATCTTAGTACTCCACACAACACTTAAACACACTCTAATTTAGGCTCTAGGCCATTCAAACATGCATTTTCATTCCATTATGTATCATATAGAAAGTCTTTAACATAATGGCCATTTTACATCAAATATGGTCCATTTTACAACATATTCACCAAGGCTTCAATTACAATGAATGTGGCAATGGACAAGTCCCATGCTCACTCAAATATACAATATATACTCATGTCCTACATATACATCATATTGAAGGATCTAACATGTATTCATGAACTTACAAAGCATGGCAATTTCAACATGCATAGGTTCATGACCTAAGTCTAAAGCATAAATCATATACAAGATGTATCCCTATCCAATGCTCATCACATGGTGCCTCCACTGTGCACCTCATGCTCCACACTTCCAGGCTCAACCTAACCTGAAATGATGCCCCACAACACGGGGTGAGATATATAAATATATCTCAGTAAACCAAGGGCCCTGGAGGTTTCTCCACCCCATGGCTCACTCAATGTGCAAATACAACATCATATAATATGCATGTAATACAATATCACCCATCAACTGGAGACAACCCGAGAACATCCACTCATGGATTCATGTTCAAGGACTCCATCATATAACTCCCGAGACAGTCCTGGCGCCTCTCCCATGGTTGAGAAGACTCCATGGCAATACCCAACCGGAACTCCTCATGAGCCCTATCCGGCGGACGTCCCCGTTTGGATCATCCTGGCGCCGCTCCCAGAGTCGACTCCACGGCAAAACCCGACTGGCATTCTCACAAGGACGAACCCAGCGGATGTCCAAACTCCACACACGTCAACTGGCCAGTGACCAAACAATTTTCACAAAAATCAAGCAATATGCATACAAGCACACAATCACACAATGTCATAACCACATAATCCAACCACAACCATCCACTAGGTGTGGTGGAGCACACAAGGGCTAAACCCCAGTTCCAATGGTTACCTCAATACCGAGCCCATGCTCCAAACGTAAGCTCCAAGCTTACCCGCTTCCAAAGCGTCCAAAAGAGGCAACCTAGATAATCCACAACATGATTATCAATACAATTCCAATGTCAACCATCCATTTACACAATTAATCACCATTTAAATCATCTAGGCCAAAGGCTATTTTTTTTATACCATTTTACTTCAATCTCTCTTATAAGTTAATTTACCAATTACACCATGAATCACACATTATTTCTTCTCATTCCACTATATGTGACTATACCATCATCCATTTAAACATCATATTTATATCATTTTCCATCAAATTCACAACCTTTACATCATTTTTCCTCCAAACCACTCTATGGTTCGAATTCCTCAATGTTGATTCTACAAGGTTTTCAATTCCATTTTAACACACACACTAATCATATCATCATATTATCAACCTATACCAATGGTCCACCATTCAATTATTCAATTACACCACATGCCAATTTCACAAAATTATGAAACTCAACCCAAAATTTCCTAAGTTAAAAACCTAACTTTTTCACCAAAATTTATCATAGCATTTCTAGCTTTCATGCATCATTCTAAGGCATTTTCATCTAATAGCATTTTTCCATTTGAGCTCTCTATCATCACACACCTAAAATCAAAGGTTTAAACACAAATTTCTAGATCTATGAATCCAACCATAAAAATACCACAAATATACTCACAATGTGTTGTATGATCACCACCAAGGCTTCACTAAACCACAAGAAGATCAAAACTCCAAAACCCAACATGGTTCGGATCTGTATTTTGTCCAAAACGCAGCAATGGAGGTGGTTTCATGGCTTCTAAGTGTTACCAATGGATCTAGAAGGTTGTTTACAATAGATTTCAACACCAAAATCAAGCGATTTGGTGAAGAATAGAGAAAATGGTGAGAGAAGAGAGAAATGGGTGGGTTTGGGTTCTTGAGGAGGAGAGTCACGGGAGGAAGAAAGAAAAGAGAAGAGAAAAAGAGGAGGGAGGCGTGGGGGTCAAGTGGGTTTAAACCACCCGCGGGTCCCACACGCGATCTAACTTTAATCCCGATAAAAATTATGATCATATATTCTTAATCTACATATTTTTCCAGTCCAAGTCATATTTTTCTTTCCTCAAAATACTCATTCACATAAATTCACATTTAATTTTCCAGGTGTTATATTTGCTGCTTGCACCAGCCATCCCCAAGTAGAATTTGATCATGTTCTGCGAAATAAATCACTGCCCTTTAATTTCAACCTGTGCATTTCCATGTATGACACAATATCTGAAATTCTGAATCACAGGCCATATATTCTAGTTTTCATTGCTATCTTCTTTGATAGAATTAATTTTGGGACGAACTCTGGTCTCTTTGAGCCTTTAACTGATGTACAAGACATGTGAACCAATTCTGATCAACGTTTGAAATGTTTTGAAACATCATCATTTTTTTTCTGAAAATAATTCTTTTAAGTTATGTTTTTTTGGCTTTTCGAAAAATCGAAAACCGAATCCAAACCGAAAAATATTGGATTGGATTGGATTTGAAAAAAAATTAAAACCGATCGGATGATGTAATGACCAAACCGAAGGAATTGGATCGGATGGTTTTTTGCTTCAAAACCAATCCAATCCAGACCGCGAACACCCCTACCTGGCAGGTTGGGCTTGGGCTGGTGTAAAGGTTTGATTGCATAATTGGGCCGAAGGCTTAATATATTAAGCCTGGCCCATGAGCCTCCAAGGCTGGTCCAATTGTTCTGGATAGTTCTGCTTGGGAATCTCAGTTACTAGAGTTAATAACATACCAAAAATTCTTTTTACTCTTTAGTTATATCTTGTAAGACGACAACTTTATTGCTAAGTCTTAATTCACCTGCAAGCTCCCGAGTCCCGAGTAAGACACACCACCGCCTTTCACGCCACCACCGCCTTCCTCCACCGTTCACGCCACCACCTCTGTCCACCAAACTCAAGTTATCTCTCATCTCTGTGTGTTTATTTATCAGATAAATAGAGTTCCTCGTTCATATTGATCTTGATTAGAAAAAGCTTAATATCAGATTCTGTGATTAGTAATGTTTAATTGAAAGGCTAAGAAGGAAAGAGGTGTATTTCGAATCATTGAATCATCATGATTCTGTTTGGACGTTAAAATTGTGATTTTTGTTTTAACAATAGAATTTGAGTATTTTGTGGAGTTGATTCATGATCTGCTTGGAAGTTAAAAATTAACAGGCTAACGGGCCGGGCCATTTGTTTTTTATAAATGGGCCAAGATAGGCTAACAGTTAGACTTATACTATGCTATCGAGCCGGGCCAAATTAAATTTTTTTGGCATAAGCTTGGGCTTTACGGGGCAAAGTTCAGCCCAGCCCAACCCACTTTCACCCCTAACCCTTATGTATGTGATTATAGGCATTGATTGCTGATAGTGTGTCATAAGTTGATTTTAAAGGTGTAACTGTGATTGTAGCTATAACGCTTAGCAGTTATGGTTAGTTATGACGATACTTATTTTTATTAATTTTGTAACCATTAATATATTAGTAATATTTAAAATTTTACCTGCAGTTTTTATAATCAAAATAAATGTGAAGACTGTTACCTGTAATTAATGTTTTAGTTTATTTTTATAACCATTAATAATATTTAAAATTTTACCTGTAGTTTTTATAATCGGAATAAATGAGATAACCGTTATTAATGTCTCGGTTTTAAAATTTCAGCTATAAATAGGAGTCAACCTAATCAAACCAAACCACTTTCCAATCCTCAGCATTTCTCCATTTCTCTATTTCTCTTCTCCTCTACTTTCTCTATTCTTACTTCAAACTTTTATTTTATTATTATTTTTCTTTGGTTACCAACTATTTTTCTTCCACCAATCACTTTTCTTCTAAAAGGTAGCCAACACGGAGACCAGGTAATCCTAATTTCTAGGTGGTTGTAGGTTTGTTGTGTATGAAACTTTTATTGGGTAATCCTAATTTCTAGGTGGTTGTAGAATTCTTGTGTATGAAACTTTTATTGGGTAATCCTAATTTCTAGGTGGTTGTAGATTTGTTAGTTGTAGATTTGTTATGCATGAAACTTTTATTGGGTAATCCTAATCTATAGGTTCTCTCTTAGGTTATAATTTTCTATGGAATTAATTAATTATAATCCTAATCCTTAGAGAGTTATAAGTTATATTTATATGTAATTTGGTATATGTAATCCTAATCCCTAGGTATTTTTAGATTATATTTCATGTGAGATTTGGTAATGTAATCCCAATCCCTAGATTTTGTAGGTTATCTCTTTTATATGAAATTTGGGCATAATCATTATATGTAATCTTAATCCCTAGGCAGTTGTAGATTTGTTGTGTATGCAATTTTATTAGGTGTATCTTAATCTTTAGGTAGTTATATTTTTTTTAGTATCATAATTGTATAAAACATGAATTTTGACAATTTATTTATTATAAGAATGTTTTATAAATTGTTAGAAATTTGGGGGTGTTACAGTGGAGATCAGGTAATCTCGATTCTTAGGACATCTTAAATTAGTTTTAGATGAAATTTGATATACGTAATTCTAATCCCTAGGTGCTCTTAGGTTATTATTTTATTTAAAATGTATTATACGTAATCCTAAATTCCTAGATGAATATAGGTTAGTTTTTTGATGAAATTTGTTGGAGTTATCTTAATTGACATTTAGGGAAATTTTATTTGAAATTTAATCCCTAAAAAATTAATTGTAATTAATTAATCCATAATTGAGGCCATTAATTAACGGTAATTAATTCATTAATTAATCCATTATTATTCTTTTCATTTCGTCTGTCTCTGTTATTCTTTCTTCTTTTTTTCCTTACTTTTTCTTTCTGTTATAGTTCGTTGATTTTATTTGATCTTCGAAAAGTAATTTTAATCCCCAGGCGATCCGATCGTAGGCTTAGTTTTTTATGAAAATTGTTGGGTCTATCCTAATAGATTAGTTCTATATGAATTTTATTTGATGGGAGTAATAAATTAGTTTTATTTGAAATTTATTATATTTAATTGTAATATTCATGTGGTAATAAATGATAATCATAAAACCCTTAAATTAATTCATTAATGAATCCATGAAATTAGCGGTAATTAATTCTGATTTGAAACGAAACCTTTTTTTTTTGAATTTTTGAATAAATAGGAAACGAAACTTTTTTTTTTTTTGAATAAATAGGAAACGATACGTACGCATAAGCATAATCCTACTTCTTGACTAATTATCATTCTTTTCATTTCGTCCGTGTTTTTGTTATTCTTTCTTCTCCTTTTCCTTACTTTTTTCTTTCTGTTATAGTTCGTTGATCACATACATGAGCAGTCCTGGGAATATGTCACATGAGCATGAGCAGCATCTTCACATGGATTTTTATCAAAGAAAAAGAAGAATAGCAACGGTGCAAGACGAAGCTGCTTCTAGAGGCTCAGCTGAGCAACTAGACTCGTCATACAGGAATCAACAGAGGTGGCTTTTATTCTTATTTCATGCTCGACGATGTTCTGCCCCAGAAGGGCAATGCCTGGAACGCAACCATTGTTCTGTTGCAAAAGAGTTATGTAATCACGTAGAAAAATGCACCCTGCTACTACATCAGTGTACATATTCTCGGTGTCGTCAGACCAGGGAATTGCTTCATCATTTCAAAAAATGCAAGGATCCATCTTGTCCTGTTTGTGTTACTGTAAGAAACTATCGTAAGCGGCATATTCGGCAAGATTGTGAATCAACTTGGGAAGACCTGCACCCTTCTCCTCCGCAAAAACGTATGAAATATTGTCACAATTCTACTTCATCTATTCCTCCAACTTCGGAAGACCTGCGGCACCCACCGTCTTCCAAGGATACTACTGATCAGTGCCAAGCTTATCCATGTACAATGGGTGACGTGGTTGAAACTTGGGAAGACCTGCATCACCCTCCCCTAAAACGTATGAAGTATGACAGTTCTACTTCAACTAAATCTAAGTTTACAGAACAAGTTAAGGTAGAACAAGTTCAGCAAATGGATGAGGATATTATTGAAGATGATAAAGGGCAAGGGCAAGGGCCAGGGCCTGCTGCTGGTGAGCCTGTCACATATGAAATGGAAATTGAAGTGGAAACGGATGAGCCTGAGAATATAGCTAGGCCAGAAAATATTAAAACAGAGCAGGAAAATGGACAAGTTAAGCAAAAAAATGTTATCCAGCCATCTGAAAATGCAGCTGGAACCAAATCTGACAAACCAAGAATAAAAGGGGTCTCATTGACTGAACTATTTACTCCCGACCAAGTCAGGGAACATATAACTGGCCTCAGGCAATGGGTTGGCCAAGTAAGTTTTTTTGTTTATTCTTGTGCAATTTTTTTCAATGGAAAATGTTACTTTAAATCCTTCCATTAATTTAGTGCTAGTATGAACCAGTTTCAATCTAGTCTAGTTTAAAATAAAAACTATGGAACACAGCATGCCTGCCCTGCCCTGCCTTTCTCTTACAAAAGGCCCTGAACCTAGTTAAAAAATAATAATAATTGCTCCAAAAAGCTTTGAGGGCATGCCCAATATTCACTTATAAACACCCGAACAAGTCCATGCCAAATGTATCAGCTGGACAGTGCTGAACTATGCTTATCATGCATGTGCAAAACTTGGGTTGGGCTCCTAATTAACATTATAACACACTTGTAAATATCTATCTTGTTGTGATCTACTGATCTTTGATATTTTGTGCATATAATATGTTTATTATTTGTTTCAGCATTTGAATCTTTTCTCCTCAGATTGTACAGTTTATGAAATATAATTTCTTGTGCTTCTTCTAGAGGATTAATTTACATATTGCACTCAATTTTGTCTTCATCTTAGATTATCATAATATTTATTTATGAGGTGAATATATGTTTTATGCAACAAACCAAAACAATAAATTCAACCATTCTATTTTTCTTCTAAACGTTCAAGGATTTATCGAGTCTGTTTGGTGGCTGTGGTGTACACTTTGAAAAGTCTTATCATCCCATTATTTAACAATACTATGTTAGGTTCGGTTATTGTATCTCATGCCTTATATTTGTGTAATTGTCTCTAATATCCTCATTTTACCATGATGCATCTATTTTATTGTGATAGGGCAAATCAAAAGCAAAGAAGAATCAAGCAATGAAGCATTCAAAGAGTGAGAACTCCTGTCAATTGTGTGCTGTGGAGAAGCTTACCTTTGAACCACCACCTATTTATTGCACAAAATGTCATTCTGTCATTAAAAAAAATAATATGTATTATACCACGGGTACTGGGGATACCCGGCATTATTTTTGTACTTCATGCTATAATCAGCCTCTTCATGGAGACACCATTGTTGTTGAAGGGACTCCCCCCTTTCCTAAGTCAAGGATGGAAATGAAGAAAAATGATGAGGAAACGGACGAATCAGTACGTACCATATGTCTTATTTTGTTCATTGAATTGACGGTTTATTTGTTTTAATGACCATCTATTGTTGTCTTCGACCCCGACTAGTTTGGGATAAAGATATTGTTGATGTTGATGTTGAACCATCTATTGTTGTATGCAGTGGGTTCAATGTGATAAATGTGACGCTTGGCAACATCAAATATGTGCCTTATTTAATGGTCGAAGAAATGATGGTGGACAAGCTGAATACACTTGCCCTAACTGCTATATCCAAGAAGTAGAAAGAGGTGAGCGCAAGCCCTTACCCCAAAATGCTGTTCTTGGAGCCAAGGATTTACCGAGAACAACTCTCAGTGACCACATAGAGCAGCGATTATTTAGGCGACTAAAGCAAGAAAGACTAGAGAGGGCCACGCTTCAAGGGAAAAGTTATGATGAGGTAATTCATCTCCTTATTGGTACTTTCTATAGCTTTTTAAATTTATATTGTCTACATAGAGATTGTTATTGTTACACATAAAACCTTTTATGAGCTTCTTCCACATAATGGCTTAAGCTTTTAGGAAAGTTGATACTTGACATGGAATAAAACCATTCAAAGTTTTTCTTGGTTCGTGGTTGGAAATGATGCTTAGGTTATCATCTATTAGTTAGAAACTAAAGATTTGATGCTTTATGAAGAATCCCTAGAATCAAAATACATTCTTGATTTTCTGTTATTTATTTTTCTTTTCCCTCAAAATTTTCTTGCTTCCTATTTGGGTTCATCGGTAACCCCATTTAATGTTGATATTTTGATGAAGTGATGTCACTTGTTGCCTCTATTTCCTTGCGCTGTTGCATGTAGCTTGTGTAGCATTGTTATTTTTTTTTGACATGCTAGTTAAATTGTGACTAAGTAATGGATACTAGGTAATTATTGTAATCATGATGTTTCTTATATCAGTGGTATGCTTTAGAAGAAGTTTATTTGATTCAATTTATAATTTCATCATTCAAATTTACCCTTTTACAAATTCTTGTTTTAGTTTGAGATAAATGTAATGTTGATGTTAATGTTAATATATTCTTGCTCTTTGTGTGTGTGTGTGTGTGTGTGTGTGTGTGTGTGTGTGTTTTTTTATCTTGGTGGCATTTTGTTAATTGGAGATTGACACTCCTAGCTGGTTTCCTGTGGACCAGTAATTCCATTATGGTGGCATTTTGTTTATGCTGGCTATATATAACCATTTTTAATTAATGTTACCAGGTGCCTGGGGCTGAAGCGCTTGTTGTAAGAGTTGTGTCATCTGTTGACAAGAAGTTAGAAGTTAAACAGCGGTTTTTGGAGATTTTTCAGGAAGAAAATTACCCAACAGAATTCCCATATAAATCAAAGGTAATGGGAAGGTTGCTTTAATAGTTCCGATAGTAATTGAATAATTATTATTCATCATGAATTTTGATAACCTTGGATTTCCGTTCCAGGTAATTTTGTTGTTTCAGAAGATTGAAGGTGTGGAAGTATGCCTCTTTGCCATGTATGTTCAAGAATTTGGATGTGAATGCCAATTTCCCAATCAACGTCGGGTTTATCTTTCATATCTGGACTCTGTCAAGTATTTTAGGCCCGAGGTTAAAACAGTGACTGGAGAGCCTCTTCGGACATTTGTTTACCATGAAATTCTGGTAACCTTTTGCTAATTTCTTGCTTGTCTAATGTCTATATGTCCTTTTGGAACCCTTTCTTGGAGACATTCAAATTCCGACTTATTTTCTTCATGTAATTTCTATTCTATAAAATATTTGAGTAATTTTCATTATAATTTGTTTCTTTTTAGATTGGATACCTTGAGTATTGTAAGAAACGCGGATTTACAAGCTGCTATATATGGGCATGTCCTCCATTAAAGGGTGACGATTATATTTTATATTGTCATCCAGAAATTCAGAAAACTCCACAAACTGATAAGCTTAGGGAGTGGTAAGTCTATGTCTCGCGATAAACAAAAAGAGAAAGAAAAAGTTGCCTCATTGTTTCACATGTACAAAATAAAATGCAAGGTTTATTCATCTCTAACTCTAGTTTTTGTTGTAAACATTTTTCTACAGGTACCTGTCCATGATAAGAAAAGCTACCAAGGAAAGTATTGTGGCCGATCACACCAACTTATACGACCATTTCTTTGAATCTGCTGGTGAATGCAGGGCTAAGGTTACAGCTGCAAGGCTCCCATATTTTGATGGTGACCACTGGCCTGGGGTTGCAGAGGATTTGATTTATCAGCTTCGCCAAGAGGAAGATGGAAGAAAACAAAATAAGAAAGGAACAACTAGAAAGGCTATAACAAAAAGGGCTTTGAAAGCATCTGGTCAGTCAGATCTTTCTGGAATCGCCACAAAAGATATGCTCCTAATGCAGAAGGTAGTTTACATTTTAGATCTTCATTAGATAATGGTATTGTTCTTTTGGGTAAATGAAGTACCTTGCCAATCATGCTTTAAATTTTTCTGGGTGTTATATAACTAGATCTTCAAACAGTAATGACTTCTTGATTAATCGCATTTAATAGGGTTTTCTTATGTGGAAATAATAGTTTTCTTATTACAAGCCTCTTGATCTTTCTCCAGCTCGGTGAAGACATTTCCCCAAAGAAGGAAGGTTTTATCATGGTTCATTTGCAGCATGCATGCACTCATTGTTGTATTCTAATGGTGTCTGGCAACCGTTGGGTTTGCAACCGGTGCAAGAATTTTCAGATTTGTGACAGGTAAGGATTCTTCAATCTTCTTGTATTGTCATGAAATATGTCAATTGAAATGTGTTAAAAATATATTATCACACTTTTATCTGTTTATTACAAAAAAATCTCACTTCATCTAAATTGTGTCTTCTCCAACAAAAGAGAGAAAGGAGTCTTGAATTGCTGTGTAATTTTCTTTGTCCACTCCAAGGCTAACATTAATGTTGATGAACATTAAGTTTGATTTAATGATGGGAATTTGAGAAATCCTTAATATATTATCACACTATTGCTTTAATTATAGCCTATGGTAGGAATTATCTTTGTCATGCACCAACTTTCTTAAAAGCTTTAGTTGTTAGTGAAGAATGGTTTTATATTACATCTCTTACATGCACCCTCATGCCATTAGAAGATATTTAGTATATTGATAAAGCGTGACAAACACAAACTCAACCAATCAACTTTGCTTGTCACACAAACACACTCTGTTTTACTTTTTTCTCCTATATTTAAAGATATTTAGTATATTGATAACATTATATTTATGTTCTCTTAGGTGTTATGAAGCAGAACTAAAGCGTGAAGATAGAGAACAACATCCTATTAATCAGAGGGAGAAACACACCCTTTATCCTGTGAGTAAGCAGTCATATTTATTGTTGACATGTAAAGTGATTGATTATGAACCAGTTCATTTCTTATGTATTGTTGTTTGGAAATTGGTTAGCCCTTGGCAGTCAATCACCTTTGTATCTGCATAATTTCTACTTTTGAGGAACTAAGGTGTTAGATAGATTATGGAGTTCAAAATTTGACCTGATGTATTCTTGTGGTAGCACCCAATTAGAAAAAATGGATTTGGAATTTTTTTAGTAACGTGTGTCTTCTTACAGGTTGAAATTACTGATGTACCTGATGATACAAAGGACAAAGACGAGAATCTTGAGAGTGAATTCTTTGACACTAGACAGGCATTTCTGAGTCTCTGCAAGGGAAATCATTATCAATATGACACGCTAAGACGGGCCAAACATTCCTCAATGATGGTTCTCTATCATCTTCATAATCCAACAGCACCAGCATTTGTTATAACATGTAATATATGCGGTCTTGAACTAGAAACTGGTCAAGGTTGGCATTGTGAAGCTTGCCCCGAGTATGATGTATGCAATGCCTGTTACCAAAAGGATGGAGGTACTATTCATCCTCATAAGTTGACAAATCATCCTTCAATAGCAGATCGCGATGCTCACACCAAAGAAGTAAGGCAACTTCGAATACCACAGGTATTGTATAAAATTTTATTTGTTCCTGTACATGTCCATTTCAATTATCCTGCCTGTATCTCATTCGGTTATATTGCAAATCAATTGAAGCAGTAATTGATTCATATGTTTTGAAATTTGAGCATGAAAAAGAGTTGCTTCCATTTATATTTTCTATCATGTAAAACATATAAAATTATATAATGTGAATTTGAGCATAAGAATTAGGAATTTTTCTTGAATTTCATATATATACAGAACATGATTTTGTTAAGGTTCATATATTTGATGATTATCAATGACAACAGCAGCAACAAAAAAAGCTGTATCCCCTAGGTAGTCGGCAGTCAATGTTAACTTTGTTGAATTTTTTATGATAATTACCATTGGACCGATAAAAAATAAAAACTAAAAAAAATTGGGCGAGGGCAGGTGTGGGGTTCATTGTATTATTACATGTGATGATACTTCAATTATTATTAAATTCTTTATAGTTATGACATGATATTGCAACTTTCTATATAAGATCTGATATAAGTGGGTTTTATAATTTACAGTCACGAAAAATGCTTAGTCTTCTTGTGCATGCATCCCAATGTCGCTCTTGCCAATATCCAAATTGTCGCAAGTTGAAGAGCCTTTTCCGTCATGGTAAACAGTGCAAAAAAAAACGTGCTTCCAAAGGTTGTGTTCTTTGCAAGAAAATGTGGTATTTGCTTCAACTTCATGCCCGTGCTTGCAAGGAATCCAAGTGTCATGTACCACGTTGCAGGTTTGTGGGTCAGGCATGGCCATTTACACAAGTTACTCTGTTTATAGATTATGTATGTATAACATTTTCTTTTTGGGTTAAACAGAGATTTAAAAGAACATTTAAGGAGGTTGCAACAATAGTCTGATTCACGTGGAAGAGCTGCTGTGATGGGGATGATGAGGCAGAGAGCTGCAGAATTTGCCAACAATGTTGTATGAGCATTTTATATTCTGAAAAAAAAATATGGGATGTTCTGAAAAAAATCCTCCTGACAGAGGTAGACACTAGCTTCGCCCTTGCTCCAGTTAGACACTGCTGGGAAACATGCTCTGACCTGCTGTTCGGGGATGGTTTATGTGATTGGAAGACATAATCTATTACATTCTTAGATATTCGCTTGTCTATCTGCTCGACATGATTGTCCCCATGAGGATCTTGAGTTCAGCCAGTTAGTGATGCCTTATACAGAGGACTAACAAGGTCCACCTATGAATGACATTTTAGGTAACTTAAAATATCTGCCTCTCTCTCTTCGTTTTACATTTTTGTTCTTGTTTGAACTTCTTAAATCAGAGTTAGAAATTATTTTCACAACCGGAAAGTGAAAGTATATGAGAAATTCCTGAGAAAGGTAGGTGTTGGAAGGACGTAATTTGTGCAATTAATTGAGACTTTGGACCTAATTCATTATCATTGTTTTCGATAAGAGAATTTGAGAACACATTTCTATACCAGAAGATCCCTAGCACTGTTTTGGACAAGAGAAAGTAGGGGAGGAATATAATAGGAAATAAATTGGGTGATGAAAATAAAAATAAGAGAAATTGAAAGAAAGTAGAGGAGAGAATTGGTAGGTTGGAGAAATAAGGAAGATCAAATGGTAGGTTATTTTCTATTTTTCTTGAATTTTTCCTGTTTTTCTCCTTATACTATTTAACAGCTTTCTTTACAGATTCAAAGCAGGAGCTATGAAGTTGTTCAATATAAATGCAACCAATCTTTCTCTTTCACTCTACACTGATGTCAGCAATTCGAAGTTAGTCTCTTTCTCTCTCTCTCAATTATTCTGCAAAAACCAAAACGGGAACTAAATGTTCTGAAAAATGAGCAACTTGTGATGGAATTTTACCTGTTAGTGAAAGTCAAGATATTATGATCAACTTGTTTGTCAGTTAAAATTGGTTCAAATTATCAAAGATTTTTTTCTCATGCCAATTGTCAAGTAGGTGTTGCTATTAATATGGTTATGTTTAAATCGTGTATGTGTGGGTCGACTTCATAGGTTGAACACCTTTCATTTTTTTATTATGGCATTAGGTTAATTGGTTATTAAGATGCATGATTGCTTCTGGATAACCATCAAACATTGCTATCAATAGACATAAGGGATCACTTCGTCTTGAAATTCAGTTTCACCACAGTTGCAGCTTAATCTTCTTCCTTTCTCGTGAGTTGTGATAACAAGTAACAACATTTAGTGTTAGTAATGCAGTTATGACAGTTAATTTATGATAATTGATAAACCTGTTGCTCCTGAGTAATTATTTCAAGATGGTGATTGCAAAATCTTTGCTATTTAAGATCATACACCAATCTGTAAAATTATATATATAAAAACTTTTGGAAAATGTTTGGGAAATTCTTGGAAAATCTTTGGGGGCCAGAGGATGTGCCTCCCTCCTCGAATGGGGGATTAGTCTCATCCTACCTCCGGTAGTGAAGCTCAATGCACCTGCTGTTCCAATGAGGGGTAGCCTTCAGGGCAGTACTCCGAGGACAAGATGACCGGAGGAGGTTGAATGGGGATACCTCCAGGTTATACCAAAAAAAAAAACTTTATCTATATATTTGTAATTGATTCAAAAGTTTGGGAAGCTGCTCTTGGCTGAAGTGTGTTATGTTCTCACAGGGAACTCTTGGAAAGTATGCAAGCTGAGACATTGGAGCCTGAAGTTGCATTCCTCAATGCATAACTTGTATAATTTCTTATTCTTGTGTTTTATGTCGTGTCCAGCTCCATTTATAAGAAGACCAAGATCGTTTCATGTCACTCATTAGCATGAGAGATTCAAGTTATAAGAGAAAAATATATATTTATAGAGGATCCAATAACTGAACCAGATTCCAGATATTTTCCCTGTTCTAGCAGCTGCACACAAGACACTTGTAGCCAAGTCACAGGACTCTTTGACCACACATACTCTTCATTCTGAGCTCGTTTACAACTACTCAGGGTCCAAGCATGTAATTATGTATTGCTATTTAACCTTTTATGGTTCATTGTTCCAATTAGAGTTGCTAACTTTGTTTTGTCTTGTGACTACATTAATAGTTTTTATATATTGGGTAAGGCTACATTAATAGTTTTTATATATTTGAACAGTCAGAATCTATGTACATAAAACATACAAGAAAATCACCTTACAATTTGCCATGCATGCACTTTATTAGTACATTGAACTAAAAGCAGAATGTGGTTCGAAATTGATTAATAAGCTAGTTATAAGACATGCTATATGACACAAAGAAGGGACTTTGAAAGTCTCGAGTTTAATGATTTAGTATGATAAAATGGTCTTTTGGCACAATTGAGTCACTCTTGAAAATTTGGTATTATTTGGCAATGTACTTCTACAAGTTTGATGTTATGCAAACTATGTACCATTTTAATATATCTGCAGCTGTGGACCATATGAATAGTACAAGTATCGTGGTGATTGAAATGTGACAAAAGAGAGTCACAAAATTGTACTCAAGATCTCAAATAGAAACCATATCGCCGTTATCCCAAGCAAAAGGGCAGCTGATACATTTCTGTCCCTCCATAATAACATATCTGCCACTGCAAGTGAAGTTTCCAATTTATCAGAATTAATTCATGGATTGTAAAAAGACAAAACTTCATCTAAAGCTACGTGTCTAGCGTAATTCTATGAAAGAAGAGATAAAAATGATTAATGTCATTTTCAAGATTAACCCTCTCATGAGTTGCTAGCAAAACGCAAGTGCAAATGTAGGGAACAATATTATGCCAATAAATTTATTATAATATAAAGGGCTGACCCAGTTCAAATACTCACTTCGTGAGTGTCTGGGGAAGGGAATACTCTAGGCAGCCTTTACCCTGCTTTTTGCAGAGAGGCTGATTCGAACTCGCGACCTGACACACCACGGCAAGCAAGCTTACCGCTGAGCCAAGCCGGCCCTTCAAAATTTATTATAATATGCCAAACAATATTTATTATAATATGCAAATGCCCCTTGTCCAACATGAATCCATATAATATTTTTAATATATATAATATAATTTATATTTAATACATATAACAGTCCATAATAAGTCATATAATCAATTAAATATTCAAATTCCATAACATAAGTATAAAGTAAAAGTATTTTTTCATATCTTTTAATTTTTTATGTAAAATTCCATTACAGAAAAAAACTGACATGTAAATTAATTTTTGATTTTTAGTTAATAAACTAAAATTTAAAATAAAAAAAAAACATGTCAAAATGTTGACCGCATTTCCGAATATATTGATCGCGTGTCAAAATGTGTCGTGCATGAAACGCAAATATTTTAGAAAAAAGACGTGTACGAGCTTCTGAGCCAAACATATTAGATTCCTTAGACCAATACATATTTAACTAGTTTTTGAATTTAATAAAGGGTTTTATAAGAGTTATATTATAGGAAAAATGATTGTGTAATATTATAGAGATTCATTTTATGTGCCGTGATTTTCTTTATTATTTTTTTCTTTAAAAAATGTGGACCCCACAAAATATTGTGTGTGTAAAAAAATTTGTTGTGTCATGTTAAATGACAAATGCAAACCTCTTTAATAAATAACCGTGGTCACTATCATAATTCACCTAGAACGTTATTTTCAGTCCTTGGGCTTTGGGCAATAGGATAATTAGTGTGGGACAAAACAGGATTAAATTGTGGTCCACGGGTGAACCGTTTTCAACGTGGTCCACCGAAAACGGGCCTCCTATGTACTTACTACGAAATAGACAGTGGACTGGACCACAGTAAACTTGAAGCATAGTTCTATCTAGGGGTTTAAATGGACTGCGTTAGGCCGGACTTTAGTTTTCTTGACCCAAGTTTACGTAAAAAATTCAGTTTATCTGACATACTGATTTATTAAAGGCTTTATTTGTAGATCAAGTCTGGCTTATTTTTACAAATAAGAAAGGCTAACATGGCTTATAGGCCTTGTAGGCCTCCACTGTAGATACTAAGCAAAGAAAATAATTGTATAGAGCAAATAAAGTTTCATTCATGCATGCACTTGTACTTCTCATAAGAAAAAAATGACAAACAAGAAAGAGTCAACATAATACCCAAGACAAAGCCAAGAGTGAGAAGCGACAGTCACTACTAGAAAAGTCTTTGTTATCGACGAAAATTTTCGACGGAAAAAATTCTGTTGAAATTATTGACGGAATTTTCCACGAAATCCATTTTTCGTCAAAAAAATTCGATGGAATTTTGTTTCCGTCGAAGAAATTCGACGGAAAAGGAGTTCCGTCGAAAACTTTTCAAAAAATTAAAAGAAAAAAAAAATATATTCTTTGGATTTTTCGACGGAATTTAGATTCCGTCGAAGAAATACGACGAAAAAGGAATTCCGTCGAAAACTTTTTACAAAAATAAAAGAAAATGAAAATATATTCTTTGGATTTTTCGACGGAATTTTGATTCCGTCGAAGAAATTCGACGGAAAAGGAATTCCGTCGAAAACATTTCACAAAAATAAAGAAAATGAAAATATATTCTTTGTATTTTTCGACGGAATTTTGATTCCGTCGAAGAAATTCGACGGAAAAAGAGTTCCGTCGAAAACTTTTCAAAAAAATAAAAGAAAAAGAAATTATATTCTTTGGATTTTTCGACGGAATTTGGATTCCGTCGAAGAAATTCGACGGAAAAGAAATTCCGTTGAAAACTTTTCACAAAAATAAAAGAAAATGAAAATACATTCTTTGGATTTTTCGACGGAATTTTAATTCCGTCGAAGAAATTCGACGGAAAAGAAATTCCGTCGAAAACATTTCACAAAAAATTAAAGAAAAAGAAATTATATTCTTTGGATTTTTCAACGGAATTTGGTTCCGTCGAAGAAATTCGACAGAAAACGAATTCCGTCGAAATTTTTTCACAAAAATAAAAGAAAATGAAAATATATTCTTTGTATTTTTCGACGGAATTTTGATTCCGTCGAAGAAATTCGACGGAAAAGGAGTTCCGTCGAAAACTTTTCAAAAAAAAAGAAAGAAATTTTTTTTTTATTCTTTGGATTTTTCGATGGAATTTTGATTCCGTCGAAGAAATTCGACGGAAAATGAATTCCATCGAAAACATTTCACAAAAAATTAAAGAAAAAGAAATTATATTCTTTGGATTTTTCAACGGAATTTGGTTCCGTCGAAGAAATTCGACGGAAAAGGAGTTCCGTCGAAAAATTTTCAAAAAAAATAAAAGAAAAAGAAATTATATTCTTTGGATTTTTCGACGGAATTTTGATTCCGTCGAAGAAATTCGACGGAAAATTGATTCCGTCGAAGAAATTCGACGGAAAAGGAATTCCGTCGAAAACATTTCACAAAAAATTAAAGAAAAAGAAATTATATTCTTTGGATTTTTCAACGAAATTTGGTTCCGTCGAAAACTTTTCACAAAAATAAAAGAAAATGAAAATATATTCTTTGTATTTTTCGACGGAATTTTGATTCCGTCGAAGAAATTCGACGGAAAAGGAGTTCCGTCGAAAACTTTTCAAAAAAAAAGAAAGAATTTTTTTTTTATTCTTTGGATTTTTCGATGGAATTTTGATTCCGTCGAAGAAATTCGACGGAAAATGAATTCCGTCGAAAACATTTCACAAAAAATTAAAGAAAAAGAATTTATATTCTTTGAATTTTTCAACGGAATTTGGTTTCGTCGAAGAAATTCGACAGAAAACGAATTCCGTCGAAATTTTTTCACAAAAATAAAAGAAAATGAAAATATATTCTTTGTATTTTTCGATGGAATTTTGATTCCGTCGAAGAAATTCGACGGAAAAGGAGTTCCGTCGAAAACTTTTCAAAAAAAAAGAAAGATTTTTTTTTTATTCTTTGGATTTTTCGATGGAATTTTGATTCCGTCGAAGGAATTCGACGGAAAATGAATTCCATCGAAAACATTTCACAAAAAATTAAAGAACTTAAGTTGAGTGGTCCTTATGTTGTGCAAATCTCACAGCGATCTAGCCGTGGTCCTTTTTTCCAGCTATAAGTTGAGTGGATGCTTTTAAGAACTTAAGTTGGTCCCTCATCTATAGTGCAGCTAGGTATCTCTCGTCTCAATATTAGAATAGTACTCACATGCCATGAGTGCCATGTTTATTAATGGTCTTCAGTTTACGTGTCCTTAGATTAATTAAATGGATGATTGAATATTTGCAATCTTTCTATGCATGTACCTCACATGACTTTGGAATTGCTTTAACATTTGAATATTTCATTATATTCATACATTTATGTTATTTTCATCCAAAATAGAATATTTAAGAATTCATTATGATGTGGTTTTATTAATCAGGCATTTCCCCCACCGTGGACAGTTCCAAATTGGAAGATGATGCTCTTGGTGAAGAAGATGGTCATAGATGGAGAAAAAGGCCAAAGAGGATTCAAGTCAAGGAAAGCCTTGACCAAGGAGGCTTTTGATCCTAAGTCTGCAAAACTTATTACTCTTAGGTTTGAGTACTTGGTGAAGTTGAATATTGTATGTGTTGGAATAGAAGGATTGTGTACAAAAAAAGACTGAGCGGTTATTCTTTCGTATTGTGTATTGATATGTTAAATTTTATTTGTTAATTTTTAAGGTTACAATATATACTTATTGTACACCGCTAGCTAATTGTATAAGTCTTTTTTAATACTTGCCTAATATATGATATGGACTTTTGTGCATTTAATGTATTGATTAATGAGATTTATTTGGATATGTTATTTACTTTGATTAAAAATTTTTATCAGGTGCAGTACAGAAGTATTGATTATGTAGAGAGTAATTTTTTTTAAAAAATTCTAAAAAATTTCGACGGAATCCATTTTCCGTCGAAAATCATTAGAACAATTTTCGACGGAAATTCATTGATTTTCCGTCAAAATTTTGTGACGGAATCCATTTTCCGTCGAAAACAATTACAATAATTTTTGACAGAATTCCATTGATTTTCCATCATAAATTTTCGACAGAATCATTTTTCCGTCGAAAACCATTCCAACAATTTTCGACGGAATTTCATAGATTTTCCGTCGAAAATTTTCCATGGAATTCTTTTTCCGTCGAAAACCAATACAACAATTTTCGACAGAATTTCACAGATTTTCCGTCGAAATTTTTTGACGGAATCCTTTTTCCGTCGAAAACCAAAATAACAATTTTCGACGGAATTATGGCCCGAGAAACCTAACAACTAAGGCTTAAAAAGTAAGGAAACACATCTACACCCACGTTATATCCCATAGACATATAACTATAATAATAAGGGTTTTATAAGAGTTATGTTATAGAAAAAGTAATTATGTTATGTTATAGAGATTCGTTTTACGTATCAGAATTTTTTTTTTTTTGCTGCAGGCCCCACAAAATGTTGTGTGTGTAGGAAATTTTTTGTGGTCATGTTAAATGATAGATGATAAACCCTAATAATAATTGTTCAGAACTCTATAGCCTCCACTGCAGCCAATAGCTAAGGGAAATACACAAATAGACATCTCACATACATGATAGATTACAGAAGTTACCTTAGTCCATCAATGAAATTAAATATTGTAATACTAAGGCGCAGTGGCGTAGCCACTCCTATGCCAGCAGGTGCCTTGGCACCTGCTTGGTTTTAAATTTTTTATTTATTATATATAAATATATAATCAATAAAGATTAAATTTATAATTTGGCACCACCTAAATAAGTATAATTATATTTATGTTTTTCAATCAGAAAAATAAAACTCAATACCTAAATCCTTTAACTGATCCATAAATTAAAATCACTTTCAAAGCTCTAATATGTGACTTACAATGAAGGAGAATCCCTTTGACTCTAAATGTTGTCTGTATGCTTTAATTTATAGTTAATATCTCAATTGTAAAGTGAAATTTATAGAAAAGTATTATATTTGTATGTTTTCATATCCTTATGATTATGCTTGATTCATTACTTATCATGCTGTGAGAGAAAAGTGAAATTTTTATGTTTGAAATGCTTCCCGAAAAGATTAGTGCCTTTTTATATGTTTTCTTTAATATATAATCATTCAGAAAAATATTTCTGCAGTTAATGCATATAAGTTATCTGCATTTACCCCTAAGACAATGTCGTTTTGGGATTGAAAAACTAAAAATTATAATTATAAAGACTATAATAACCCTGGAATAAATTAAAATTATAAAAACACCATAATTTTCGTCCCAAAACGACGTCGTGTTGGGCTTACTGCAGATAACTTATCTATAGTGAACTAAAGAAAAAACAAACCCATAATCATTAAGATTGTTCATTTGAATTTTTAATGTTATGTGATATTATTTAATACATAATTTAGATAATTATGCTAGAATTCATAATAATTTTTTTTTTGATTAATTTGTGTAAATACGATAAATATCTTGATAATTTGATGCATTAAATTTTTCTGGCACCACCCAAACTTTTGGTCTGGCTCCGCCACTGTCTTAGGCATAAACAAGACATCCAACAACTATTATATAATGAAGATTTGAAGCCCGTGTACGATGATATGATCTATTTTAACATAAATTCATTTATCATATAGTGATTTAAGCGTAGAAGTGTATTGCAGCCATTATTAGGTAAATAAAGTTATTCAACACTAGCTCTACCATCCGGCAAATGTATCCCACGATGACATCTATCCCAATGCAAATCTCCTCAAATTGTTATTGGATCAGACTTAACAGTATGTGATTCATGTGAAACTATTTGTGTCTCATGTGTAATGTGTGTCAATTGGTTTAATTAATTATAAAAGAGGCATTAATGGTAATTGACGTTTTGACGTTTCACATTAATGGTAATTGACGTTTGACGTTTCGCATTAATGGTAATTGACGTTTTTGACGTTTCGCATTAATGGTGATTGACATTTTAAGTTTTAAGGGAAATTATTTATGTATAAATAACTGGTGACAGATTCAGTAATTACGAAGGTCTTTGGTAGTCTTCTGAGTACAGTATTTTCAGAGAAACTCTCCTTAATTGTCTGCCCATCATAGTTGTATCCAATCACTGTCAAAGAAGATACAAGTAGGGAAAAGGGTCAAGACTCTGAGAAAGGCATTCCACCATCAAAATTCTTCCGCAATTATGGACTAAGGTATGTTTATGTGAAACTCATGAATTCTGAATATCCTCTATCATGTTCCTGAATGTTAATTGTTGAACATGAATGAATTACCGCTAAATTACTTAGAATTCAGTCCAACTTTCTCTTGGACTGATCAGGTATTATCCATGATTAGGTAAACCACTCTATAAATAAGTATCTCCCTTGAAATCCTAATCTCTCCGGTTGTCACTTCGCGTGCACACGTCCCTCTTTTGACTCTATGCCTACTTTTTGTGCATGGTGATCTGCCATCACGTGCAATATATAATATCCTCCATAAACACCACTAATTCATAGATCTCATGTTAACTACGATCCACTCGGATCTAACAAAACCCAAAACTTTGGTTCACACAAACACTCGTTGTATTTGGAGTTATAAAAGTAAGAGTAAAGTAAATTTTGGATCATCCACAATTATCAAGGGCCCAACTTAATCCTTAAAAAAAAATTGACTTATGATACCACTGAAATTCAAAATAGACTCATGTTAGTCTTGTTGAGGGATTGTTTTTTAAATTTCAGAAGAACCACAGTTTTGATTAATTGAGTCTATTTTGAATTACGAGAAAAAAGATTGTTAAGGATTTGATAGGAATTTGTTTATATCGGGTAAGTTACAAAAAAGAGTATTTGGTTGACCAAAATTTTGCAGGAAAAATAGGATTAATTTTACTGATGCTATGTTTGGTTGAGGGTAAAATATTAATGAGAATTTGAATGAAATTACAAAAATACCCATAATTTTTTAAACACGAAAAGTGAGTCATCGTTCGTCTTTTCTCTGTCGAGGTTCGTCTTTTTCTCTGTCGAGGTTGGAGGCGAAAATTTAGCCTCTCCTCAAAACAGTATACTATGGAACATTGTGGTTTAACAAAAATCAGAAAAATATTGTGCTTCATAAAATAAAATATCAAAATAAAAAGATAAACTTGAGAGTTCATATACGACAAGTACAAATGAGAGGTTCGGACTTTATGCTTCACAGATGAAACAAAGTGGGAAAAAAAAAGGAACTTGTGAGGGTTTGAAGCACCTCGAGCCAGGCAGCAGAGATGGAGTATGCCAAGAAGAAGATCTAAAATGATGTGGTGTTTCTCTTCTGCAAGATTTTTTTAAATGTGGGTCTCAGATATACTGTATGAGGGCAACTTCGTCCCTAATCGTTCTTATGCGATTCTGAGAAGCCAGAAAAAAAAAAAACATGGGTCAAACGGTATTGTGTTTCACGAATGTGTAGTTCAAAAAAAATGGATGGGAAAAATTTATTGTAGGTATTATTTTCCCTTTTATCCATACCAAACATGGGAAATAAATTCCCCCCATCTCCTTTCCCAAGATTTTTCTCAGATTCTGTATACCAAACAGCCCTAAATTTTTGTTAAGAATCCAAAAGATAGTTTGCTCTAAGGGGCGTTTGGTATGGGAAATTTTTTTAGAATGGTAGGAAAATGTAATAGATAGAGAAATAATTGGAAAGATGGATAAAGTGAGATAGGTAGAAAAATGTAAAAAAAAGTTGTTTGGTTGGGGAAAACTTTACTGGAAAAATTAGGTAGCTTTATGAAATCAACAGTGCATTAAAAGTGAGATAATTGATTTTCCGAAAATCTCACTTTCAAATTGGGTTATTGAACAGTGCAGATATCTATGTTTCTCATAAATCCATACTTCTTGGATAGGTGGGTTTTTGGAGAAAATATGTTGAAACAAACATGGCTTTTCTAAAAGCCATACTTGATATGATCCATTTTAACATAAGATATCGTGACACACAAATAATGTTACGCACAATGTTACGACCACATCTTAACCGTTGATTTCCGCCAATCAACGATTATCATTTATTGCGAATTAATAATTAATTAATGAGTTTGATTTGAAAAATGATAACCGTTGATTCGCGGAAATCAACGGTTAAGATGTGGTCGTAACATTGTGCGTAACATTATTTGTGTGTCATAATATCCTATCCCTTACCATATAGTGATTTAAGCGTAGAAGTGTATTGCAGCCATTATTAGGTAAATAAAGTTATTCAACACTAGCTCTACCATCTGGCAAGTGTATCCCACGATGACATCTATCCCAATGCAAATCTCCTCAAATTGTTATTGGATCAGACTTAACAGTATGTGATTCATGTAAAACTATTTGTGTCTCATGTGTAATGTGTGTCAATTGGTTTAATTAATTATAAAAGAGGCATTAATGGTAATTGACGTTTTGACGTTTCACATTAATGGTAATTGACGTTTGACGTTTCGCATTAATGGTAATTGACGTTTTTGACGTTTCGCATTAATGGTGATTGACGTTTTAAGTTTTAAGGGAAATTATTTATGTATAAATAACTGGTGACAGATTCAGTAATTACGAAGGTCTTTGGTAATTTTCTGAGTACAGTATTTTCAGAGAAACTCTCCTTAATTGTCTGCCCATCATAGTTGTATCCAATCACTGTCAAAGAAGATACAAGTAGGGAAAAGGGTCAAGACTCTGCGAAAGGCATTCCACCATCAAAATTCTTCCGCAATTATCGACTAAGGTATGTTTATGTGAAACTCATGAATTCTGAAGATCCTCTGTCATGTTCCTGAATGTTAATTGTTGAACATGAATGAATTACCGCTAAATTACTTACAATTCAGTCCAACTTTCTCTTGGACTGATCAGGTATTATCCATGATTAGGTAAACCACTCTATAAATAAGTTGAAATCCTAATCTCTCCGGTTGTCACTTCACGTGCACACGTCCCTCTTTTGACTCTATGCCTACTTTTTGTGCATGGTGATCTGCCATCAAGTGCAATATATAATATCCTCCATAAACACCACTAATTCATAGATCTCATGTTAACTACTATCCACTCGGATCTAACAAAACCCAAAACTTTGGTTCACACAAACACTCGTTGTATTTGGAGTTATAAAAGTAAAAGGAAAGTAAATTTTGGATCATCCACAAATATCAAGGGCCCAACTTAATCCTTAAAAAAAAATTGACTTATGATATCACTGAAATTCAAAATAGACTCATGTTAATGTCTTTTTGAGAGATTAACGTAAGTCTTTTTTAAATTTTAGAGGAATCACGGTTTTGATTAATTGAGTCTATTTTGAATTTTAGAAGAATTACGAGTAAACTTTTGGTATGAGAGATATTTTTTTACCGAGAAAAAAGATTGTTAAGGATTTGATAGGAATTTTTTTTATATCGGGTAAGTTACAAAAAAAAAGTGTTTGGTTGACCAAAATTTACATCAAATGATGTGCCTTGGTTTGATTTGATAATGGATAAATATGTTGGTTGAGTAATGTTTGATATTATGCTGCTTGCACCTAAGTTTCTGCCTTAACCTATTCAACCCCATGTTTTCTGGCCAGCTCCTGATCCCCAAGTAGAATTTGATCATGTTCTGCGAAATAAATCACTGCCCTTTAATTTCA
>JAVKPL010009570.1:0-38619 GCA_032173675.1 Gastrolobium villosum
AGAAGGATATGATGCTATCTGGGTGATTATTGATCGATTAACGAAGTCAGCTCATTTCTTGCGTGTTAGAACCACGTATAATACAGAGAGGCTTGCCAGAATTTATCTGCAGGAGATTGTGAAGCTGCACGGAGTTCCTACGAGTATTGTCAGTGATCGTGATCCCAAGTTTACATCTAAGTTCTGGGAATCTTTTCAAAGAGCATTAGGGACCCACTTGAGATTGAGTACTGCTTACCATCCGCAGACCGATGGACAGACGGAACGCACTATTCAAGCTTTAGAGGACATGTTGCGAGCATGCGTTTTGGAGTTAGGAGGCAGCTGGGATAATTATCTTTCTTTGATTGAATTTGCTTACAACAACAGTTACCACTCCAGTATTCAGATGGCACCGTACGAAGCTTTGTATGGGAGAAAATGCAGATCCCCTTTATGCTGGACTGAAGTGGGTGAGCGAAGTATGTTAGGACCTGATCTAATTCAAGAAACATCCGAACAGGTAAAGAAGATTCGGGAAAATATGCAGAGGGCTCAGGCCAGACAGAAGAGTTATTACGACAAGCGTCATAAGCCCCTATCTTTCGAAGTCGGAGACCATGTATTTTTGAGAATCACACCTACCTCAGGACTCGGAAGGAGAATGGGAGTATAGAAGTTAAGTCCACGGTACTTAGGACCATATCTGATTATAGACCGGATTGGAGAGTCTGCATATCGGTTGGCTTTACCACCAAATCTGGCAGGAATTCACAATGTATTTCATGTGTCGCAGTTACGGAGATATCTCTCTGATCCATCTCACGTGTTACAGCCAGAAGAAGTGGAACTAAAGGAAAATCTGACGTATCAAGTGCAACCGTTCCAAATTCTTGAAAGATCCGTCAAGCGACTCCGTTCTAAAGAAATTCCTTTGGTGAAAGTATTGTGGAACAACAGATCGGCAGCTGAAGCCACTTGGGAGCGCGAGGACGACATTCGGAAACGCTATCCAGAACTGCTTAGCTCTTAAGTAAGTTTATTTTGCGGACAAAATTCCTATTTGGTGGGGAGAGTGTAACATCCCACATAATTAGTAAAATACATAAGTGTTATATTATATAGATGCATGTTTATGTTTGATGGCTTGCGAAATTACATGGCCTTATCCTTGGATGAGACTAAGGTAAGTATTTAAATTAAAATCATAGGAGGGTGCATATGTAGGCATGTGAAACTCTTATTAAAATCCTATGAGTAATTTGAGTGTGTGTTATAAGGCTTTTGTGTTTAAAGGGCTTGGGAAGTGGGCTAGTGTGTGTGGACTTGTCACCTTTAGGCTTGTTTTGTTGGACTTCTTCATGTGATGGCCGATGGCCCAAAGGGTCCTTGGATCTACCTTGTTCAGCCCAATGTTGTACCTACACTTATCTCCCCTAAGCCTTGTCCAACAAGGTTGTCTTGTGTATCAAGGGACTTCCACATTGCAAGAGTAATCTTTCCCTCCTCATCCATGCGCATAAGAGAGTAGATAGGACTTAGAAAATCTTCCAACTTTCCCCATGCATGACCGCCACATCACCCTTAGCATGTGCACCATTTGACTTCAACTTCATTGCATGGAAGACACATGTACTCCTTAGCATTATTTTGGGCTGCATCCTCCTCATCATGTGCGCACAAGGGAAGCTTCAAATCAGATTTTTATGACAAAAATCTGCATTGAGTGTTGACCAAGAGAACCACCTTGCATGTGCTCATGATGACAACTCCCCTTCCACCTCCTTGCATGCGCATAGAGTACACAAGAAGCAAACCCCTTGCTTGTTTTGACCAAGTTTGCAGCCCCACTTCCACAAGAAACCAGATTTGCCATGATGCTTCATCATTCCAACCTCTCCTCCCTTTTTCTTTAAGTTATGCGCACAAGAGGAGCCTTCCTCACTTTGCACATTCAGCCAATTTCTCTCCCTCTTCCCCACCTTCTAGCCGAGCATTGTAGTAGCACTTGGAGAAAGAAAGACTAAGTTAACTCACCTTCCCTCACACTCTCACAGCCGTGGCCTAAGACATCAAGCAAGTGCAAGCTTTTCTTCTCTTTTTCCCTCACTGTCCAGCCTTGCTACTCACCCTTGGAAGCTGTCCAAGTTGTTCCTCCTCACCATTTGAGCGCACAAGCCATCTCTAGGAAGGGTGAACTTGTTGTTTTGTAAAGATAGTAGGTGGTGTGTGATCCTTGACCAAGAAGTGTGTGCTACAAGAGGTAAGCCTAGAACTTAGACCTTTTACATTGTGTGAAACCATGTGTGTGCATGAGATGTCTCCTTGGTTCTATTTTGTGTTGGATTTTTGAATGAGCATGGTGAAGGAATAAGGATGGAGCTACTTGATGATACTTGTGTGCTTTCATTATTGCATGAGATCTTCTTTAAGCCTTATAGCACATTGCATGATATAATGGAATGAAAGTCCCATGGTTATGTTTGAGTTAATGCCACTGTTTTGGTATGAATATGCCACTGTTTTGAGGGTAAATATGTCACTGTTTCGGTTTGACAAGAGCACCATTTTGATGCCACTGTTTTGTATAAAAGTGCCACTGTTTTGAGGATAAAATGCTCACTGTTTTAGTGCCTCACATGCCACTGTTTCTGCATAAAATGCTCACTGTTTTAGTGCCTCACATGCCACTGTTTCTGCACAAAAATGCTCACTGTTTTAGTACTTAATGTGCCACTGCTTCTGCATAAAATGATCACCATCTTGATGTTCAAACACTACTAGTTATGCCACTGTTTTGATGTTCAAAAATCACTATTTATGCCACTGTTTTAATGTTCAAAAATCACCATTTATGCCACTGTTTTAATGTTCAAAAATCATCACTTGTGTCACTGTTTTGATGATCAAATGTTACCATTCATGCCACTGTTTTGATGTGCAAATACCACTACTTATGTCACTGTTTTAACGTTTAAATGCCACTGTTTCTGCCACTGTTTGATGCCACTGTTCTGCCACTGTTTTGAGGTCCAAGATGTCACCGTTTCTGTTTTAAAATGGTCACTGTTTCTGCTGTAAGGTGTTACTGTTTTCCTGCTGTAAAACGTCACTGTTTCTGCCCACTGTTTTTAAGGAAAACGTCACTGTTTTCTGCTCCCTGTTTCAAAGAACCACTCACTATTTTCTGCTCACTGTTTTAAGAACAAACGTCACTGTTTTCTGCTATAAAACGCTGTTGTATGCTCACTGTTTCTACTGTAAAAACGCTGCTGTATGCTCACTGTTTCTACTGTAAAAACGTTGTTGTATGCTCACTGTTTCTGCTGTAAAAACGCTGCTGTATCTGTTTCTGCTGCCGCTGTAAATGATTGGTTGTAATTGATTTAGGTGCGCTTAAGAAGTGAGATACTTCGCTGCTGTTTGGTATTGTTTAAGGCACACAAGGTAAGTGTCAGGCGATATTACCTAATGTGACTATTGACTACTGGTATAAAGTTGTGACATGATGCTCCATACTCCGTAAAAGTAATATGTTCCTTATTATGAAAGAAAACTGCCAAAAATGTGCCGTGATGGCTATGGAAATGTGCCGTGATGGCCATATGATTATGAGGTAAAGTTGTTATGTGGCAGCATAACGTATATGAAAAGTATATGTGCCGTGATGGCTATATGAAAGGTATATAAGCATGCACCTTACATCATACCGCATTTTTGTACGTTTTGTGTGTGAAAGCATAGCATGGCATGCATGTACCAAGATCATATAGGCCTTGTTTTTAGAATAATTATGTACAGGACCATGTGTTTGAGCAAGCATCATATAGGCATCCCTAAGGTACCAGGGTATGGGACACTTGGCATCAGTCCGCATAGGCCCACAGTTGGAATCCACAGGGAGCTCAGGTGCCATGAGTATTTGATTCCACTGTGAAGTGCGTGCACGACGGTGCTAAAAGCGCAAAGGAAAGGCGTTATATACGCAATATATATGAATATGATAAAAAGGAAAAAGGAAAAGGAACAAGGATATGTTGAAGTGACTGTTTATGATTTTGTGCCTAGTTAATACTATTATATTATTGGTTTTGTTGCCACACTACTGGGATTATTCTCACCCCTTCGGGGCTGCTATTTTCCTAAATGGCAGGAGGACGTAAAAGCATTTGAAGGAGTGATGTTTGCTGTTGCTTGCTGATGAATGGACTTATACTGTTGCTGTTTGATTGATTGGATGACTGTAATGATTAATATTTTGGTGCTCTTGGATGACTGTAGACTTTATCATCTCTATTTTACCTTGAACTTTTATGAACAACGGCTATTTTGGAAAACGTTTATGAAAGGAAGTTTTGAAAGGCTTAAGTGCTGAAATTTTTGCAGTGCACCTTACGGGTGGTGTTTTTATGAGCAAACGAACTCCGATTTACTATTATTTTATATGCACGCGAAGCCCCCAACGTGCTCTTCCTAAATCACTTGAAATATTTTTTATCGTCCAAACAGAAGTTATAAGAATTTTGAAACGTCTTACGGATTTGTACTTAGAATAAGAATCTCTGTTAGCTTATATGACGTTAAAGACTCTAATTCCGCTTAGCAAACGACTCTCTTGGATGCATACAAGGGAGGACATTACATGTTAAGTGCAGTAAACTGCGAGAGAATTCTATTTTCTCTCTGATAATCCTGAAACTCATGGCTCAAATATTCACCATCACGATCTGATCGCAATGACTTAACCATCTTGCCACGCTGTTTCTCTACTTCATCAGTAAATGAAATAGGAGTTTCCTCCTCTAGCCATAATACACATAAATCACAGTGAATGAGTTCTAATAACTCACTAGCCCTATGAATCTCAACCCTTTGGGCTTTTGACGAATCATTTTCCCAGCTAGACAAGACTCATACTGTCCATAGGATTCCAAATCCTTGGAGTCCAGGTATCCATCTCTATGCATCCTAGACAATCTTGTTTCATTTATGTGCCCTAGTCTATAGTGCCAAAGATAGGATTGATTATCTATCCTAGGTCATTTCACATCTACATTTTGCACTTTAGTTCCCATTTCCAAAACATACAAGCCATTGATTAAAGAAGCGTACCAAAACAATATCATTCAAAATGATAGAAAATGTACCATCCTTAATAGTTAAAGCAAAACCATCTTGTTCTAAACAAGAAATAATATTTCTAGAAATGCCGGGAACATAAAGACAATTATTCAAATGCAATAAGGTGCCCGTAGGCTAATGAGGTCGGTATCTCCACCAGCATGAGCAACAACTCTTGCTTCATCACCTGCGTGGGGTCCACCTCGTTCTTCTCCAATCTTCTAGGCTTCTAAGCACCTGCAACACATTGCAGATTATAAGAACCATAACCGGTATCCAATACCTTATGAAGTCGGATTAGCATAAGAACAATTTATCTCAATCATGTGAATACCTGAGGTTAAAGCATCACCATGCTCCTTCACACTCTTCAGGTAGTCTGGACAATTCCTTTTCCAATGGCCATATTTGCCACAATGGAAGCACACAGCATCGCTTTTGTCCTTGGGTGCTCCCTTACCTTTCTTTTTGCCCTTTTTCTTATTGGGTTTTCCTTTGGGCTTAAGGGAGTTGCCTTTTGCAGGCTCCTTGCCCTTACCCATGGCCCTTTCAGGCCCACCAATCATAAGAGCTTGTGTCTCATCCTTCTTGATAGACATTTCAGCAGTCGTTAACATCCTTAACAACTCTGGCAAGCTCACAAGCATCCCATGCATGTTGTAATCCATTATGAATTCAGTGAAAGAAGGAGGAAGTGGTGATAGAACTAAGTCATTAATTAATTCAGCATCCATTGTGAACCCTAGACCCTCTAGCTTCTCAATGAGTGCCATCATCTTCAGTACATGGCGGTTAAAACACATGCCTTCAGTCATCTTGCACAGGAACAATTCCCTAAAGGTCTCATACCTCTCATGTCTGCCTTTAATATCATACAACTCCTTGAGATGCATGACAATAGAGGGGGCATCCATATGCTCGTGCTGTTTACGCAGTTCAGGCGACATGGATGCCAGCATGATGCAACAAGCCAACACATTATCATCCATGTGTTGCTTGTGGGTCTCGAAATCAGATTCTGTGAACCCATCTTCCCTTTCCTTAGGCGCAATAGGCAAAGCAGTATCAAGGACATAAGCTATCTTTTCGGTCTTAAGAACAATTCTTAAGTTCCGATACCAGTCCATAAAATTTGAACCGGTCAGTTTATTCGTATCGAGAATTGAACGCAGTGAGAGTTGATTAGTCATACTAAAAGCTGAAAAAGATGTAAATATGATTTTAGTTAATATACGGTTATGTAGTTAAAAGCAAATTATTAAAGACTTTAAATAATTTGCCCCTCCCATTATTTTATCTAAGTCAATGACCCTTACTATTTGACTTAGTGTTAATCTACTTTTAGATTTTACCTTAGTGGGATTAAGAGTGCGATTATTTATTTTAATCTACGTCTGAGACCGCAAGATTAATTTAAATAATGGGTTGATCATTATCAACAGTATCTCATACCCTCTCTTAACATTGGGTTGACAACTCTTTGTCACTTAGTGGTGCATCTCATGCAACCAACCCAGCACCATTACCCTAAGCACATAAGCTCGGCTGTGCCTGCAACTTACATCTTAGTTAAGCATAAACCAGCACCCTAAGTGTCTTACACTTCAAACACTACTCTAGCTCAACGAAACAGTGGGTCCCAACTGAGTTATGGAGCACCACTATGTAGAAGAGGTTTGAGTAGCATTGGTGGTGGGAGATAATCATACGCTTAATTATTTATTCCTTTTAAGGGTTCCTTTTATTTTAGGGTTAATTAGGTCTCATCAAACGCATGTTGTAAGTTATCATGCTAGTCGTAACCTATGTCAAACATCTATCGGTTTACACTAGTCGCTATTGGACAAACATAATAACAATACAAAACGTGGTTTGCCCAATTCATGCATACTAGACGTTCTAATCATACATGCATATAAACAGTTTATATTGAGATAGTCATGGTGCTCGCGCTTTTTGTCCATTTTGCTTCTCTAAGCAAAGGCCGCTTGTCGTCTATACGCCACTAGCCTATTTCTCTAATTACACATAATTAAAGAAACTCCAAAACATCTTTGGAGGGACAAAATTACAAAAATTAAATTACAAATACACTTGTAAATTAAAAAGCGCAATTACACATTAAATTAAAATTCAAAAAATTTAAATCCGGGCACCATGACCATCCCTTTCCAGTTTATACCTGAAAAGTTCAAAACTTGCAAACACAACCATTATATTATCACATAATATTTTCACATATATTTTGACATTTAACATTTAAACATCAAAATAATATCAAGATTCATATTCTTAAATTTCATATGTTGTGATTGTAACTCACTACAACAAAATTGTTCTTTAGCCACGGCAAGAACCGCGGCAAAATGTAATAAAAATCGTGGCTAAATGAGTTGTCCACTGTTTCTATAACCGTGGCTAAAACAGGCGTTGCATTATTTTAACCACGGTATTTTTTTCATTTAAGCACGGTCTGTATGAGTGTGGTAACATTTAGTTAGCCACGGTTATTGTTATATTAGCCACGTAATATTCGTGGCTAAACGATTTGGATCCCAATGATGAAAAATTTTATTTTGCCACAGTCAAAACCGTGGCTAATTAAAAGGATTTTTTTAAAAAAAATATTACAAATTTTCACGATCTATTTAAAAAACAAATAATAAAAAATGCATTTGATACAATAAACAAAAGCCAAATTAAGAGAGATAATCAAATAAAGTGGAGTACACAATTTAACACAATACTTTTTTCTACTCATATGAGTATATCATGTTTTTTACACAATTTCTCATAATTCATATTTTTTTCCATTTCATATAAGCTGAAGGAGTTTCCTTTACCAACAAAAAGAGCTAACCATGTTTTTCACTTACATCATTTAAGAGAAATAATTGTCAAATAAAGCTAAAACTATAAGTTTTGTGATTGTCACTAGACATCTATACAAAATATTTAACTTCATTGTTCAACTAAACAAAATATGACAATACATTTTTTAAATCTGTCTTCCAAGAATTGTTGTTGTATGCATCCTATCCTTTTAAAAAGGCTTATCACCAAATCATACATGTATAAAAACAAAATTAAATAAGATGTTAAAATGTCACATAACTTTTTGATGTCAAGAAATTACTACCAATTATGTTTTAGATAAAATATGAACAAACCTTAAAAGCATTGATTCTGTTAAGAGGAGGAGCATAAACCTTCAGGCCCACCTATTCAAGAGTAAACCATCATACAATAAATTAGTAAGCAATAGAAAATAAATATAAATGTAATTAGTTAAAAGACAAAATGCAAAAAAAAAAAAAAAAACAAATAATAACATGTGAAGAAGACTTGTGGCGGTACAACATCACTTAATATGATTATGACCCATTTTATACAATATGTTCAAATTATATGTATCACTGCAGAATAAATAGAATTCAAGCTCTAAACTAAGCTGAAAACAAAACAACATATGATGTAAAAAGGGTTGGACATAAAAAGGAAACATATATAACAAGTTAACAGCTAATGCGTCCAACTTCACTTCCAAAGACTTTACTTGCTTTTTCAAGTCCTCAACACATTGTTGATTGGAGCCACCAACATTGACAAAACCAGTAAAATGCCTAGACATTCCAAATACATCGGAAGGACAAATACCATTGCCTATACCACGCACTCGGCCAGAATGCTCAGCTCCACATACTTTTCCAATAGCATCATCATCAGGATAAACATTTACCTTTGATGGAACACCTACAGTGGCAGCACGGTCTTGATCTTGAGAGAGGTGCTCTGATATCTTGTCCTGTAAAACAATTAGCAAGAAGCCATCAAATAAAAGAAAAACATAAATATGAATAATAATGGTGTCATATATTTTTCATTCTTCATTTACTTATAGCCAAACTCTTTCCTTCTTCATTTATGTAGTTTCCATCCTTCTTCATTAAAGTCGACAAAATAATCTCACTTCGACACACAGGTCTTCCCAATTGTAACTCCTAATATCATTAATAAAATATTAATGAACAAATAAAATGCACATGCAAATATTTATAGTACAATATATGCAGGTTTGAAGAATCCTATATTTATATATGCACTTGTGTATAATATTATATAGAATGGGTGACAGTAGAGTAAATAAAAAAAATTACATTAATTCATAACTTTCTGTATGATAAATTGCATAAAAAAATCCACCATTGGATTGAGAGATTGTAATATGGACATCATACACATGCAAAGTTTGAATGGTCAAGATTTGCTTCTTTCGTATGCCCAAAAGCTACTAGAGATTGTAATTCGTTGTAGTCTTGCAACTAGAATAAAATAGAATAGATAAAATCCTAATATCATTAATAAAATATGAATGAACAAATAAAATGCACATGCAATACAATTAATTTGCTAGAATAAGATAATCCCCTAAAACATCTTACCATTTCACGACCTCTCCTAGCATTGCTCTTACTACCACCAGCATGTGATACCTTAAGCTTTTTACGATTTTGTGTATTTTGCGAACTTTGTTTCTGTAATTTTCAAATATGATAGTCATTATTCTCCAAGATTTCCAAGACATGGATACAGTAAAACAATTACTAATAAAAAAATCTGACCTTCATTTTATCACCCTTATAGTGATGAACAAAAGCAGTCCAATCAACACAATCTACACTTGCAGGAGGATTAGCAAGTATTTCTTCCTTACTTTTATTAGGATAGAAGTGCTTATTCCTTAGCCTATATTTGTGGGCCTTCCATCTTTCCCCTAAGATACTCATAGCCCATTTGATTCCAGCAGCATAGTCAAACTCAAAGTTTTCCTTCAAATATTATTATATGCAAAAATCAATATTCAATAATATTGACAACCTTGTATTAAAGAAATAATTTGACTGGTCTTAATTGTATTAAAGAAATAATATTTCTTCCTTGCATGCAGGTTCGGGTCAGAGAGACATGGCAGAACGTGGACATAGTCTTGAAAGCATCAAGGCTAGCATTGAAGCAAGGAAGCCTGATTTTGAAGCTTATATCGGTAATCAAATTTTACTAACCCAAACCTACTTTCCTTCACAGTAACTACAATAAAGTATGAAAGCAGAATCACTGCTTTCTTCACAGTCATACAGTCAATTTCACAGTAACTACTTTCCTTCACAGTAACTACAATAAAATATGCTGGTGTTTTGTTTGGTTTCGAGGATTAGATTGTTACACATTGTGAAAAAGAAAAACAAGAAAAAAAAAGAAAGAAAAAGAAATTGTTCAGATGTCATTAGAACTCTCTTTTTTTTGTTTGAGCTTCTAGATATCTGGTGAATTCTAAATATAGCGTTAAGTGTGCTCTGAATTCCTTTCTTTCTTTGATTTCTCTTCTTGTGTGCTAATTTTGGGGTTGTCATTTTGCAACATATTGGTTATTTCCTGTTAAGTTGTATAGGATGATGATTCAAAAATCCCATTTTTTTTAAAGTATATTAGATGCTTCGACTTCTTGCAAACTTTACTAGGCCCAAAAATCATCTCTTCCTCATTTGACCCTGAACTAAATACCCTCCACAGTAACTACAATAAAGTATGAAAGCAGAATCATTGCATGTCAAGATCATGAAATGGTTTAAATAAATGGGCCAATATATAACCTATACAGAGAAAAATAATAATAGATTATAAAATTAAGTCAAAGGAAATTTAGACAATTTTACCTCAATATAATTCCATTGTTGGTGACTATTATCCTCTGGCATCCAATTCCATCTTTGAACTGATATGGGACAAATGGTTGAATTTTGGGAAAGTTTCCCAAGAAATCTTACCAATAAATTTGAACCGTTGTCATTGCCTTGTCCATTACCATTGATTTCCACAATAACCTTTTCAGTCTTCTTCAAATGCCAAATTTGATTTGCTTGCATTTTTAGTTAGAATTTCTCCAGTAGAAATATCTATCATTGTATACACAAAGCAAAGTTAAGCAACATTGAGGTAAAAAATAAGGCTAAAGATAGCAACAAATACTAAAATGATAGAAATATCTACTTGTCTTAATTAAATCTTATTCTTACCTATAACCTGGACAACTAAAGGCTCCTCTATTTGTTGGGATTGAGTTTTACTTCGACTTGAGGAGGAGTCTAAGTCATCATCATTGGATGAAGTAATTGTATTGACATTTGTTGAGTGAGCATCTAGATTATTTCCATTAATTTGTTGTTGCATATCTTGCAAAGTTTCACTATCATTACCACTATATGGTCCTTGTAACTTCTCCAACATGGCTTGTCCTGAATTTTTGTACTTTTGCCTCATTTTGAACTAAATACCTGTCCACTTCGATTCATAATTGCTTAGCCATAAAGACAATAATAAGATATGCCTGTTTGGTACCTAATTTATAAAATAATCTACATTCATCCATGAAGCAATGATACTGTAGTTAAAATTGCATGAAGTAATGAGTGTGAGTACAAAGTAAATTGCATGATAAGAGAATATACATACTTGTCATATGGTAGATTAGAACATTTCACAAAGGTAAAATACACAATTTCATTACCATACTAAATGATTCATAATATGGTTTTAACAATCACAATAGTGAAAATTTACAAAGTATGAGTTATAAATATATAGCATCAAAAAGTAGTAAACTATTCAAATGGATTGAAACCATCAGTAGCTAATGCAATGCGTCCATCACTACAACTATTATGATCTGGATACAATAAATTTGGTTCAGCTTTACTATCTCTTGGATGCCTTCAACCCATCTGGGTTTCCCCATAGCATGCCATTTCAACAACTCTGCAGTTTTAGAGCACATGTATAGCCTTTTCAACCTAGGTATAAGAGGAAAATATCGCAATACTTTTGCAATGGCTCTTCTTACTTCCATTCAAATCATTTTCACCACCACCATTTTCATTTGCTTTCCATATATGTATTACACTTCATTGCATATATCGCAACACCAACCTTGATCAATACAACATGCAATTATTCGGACATGCATGAATCTTCTCATAGCTTAGACCTAACCTCTTAATCATCTTTTTTCCCTCATAAAAAGATGTTGGTAGTTTAGCATACGGAAAAGCATCATTTAATAGCTCAATAATCATTGAGAATGTCTTATCAGTTGCACCACATAAGACTTTTATATGATACAATCTAACAATGAATGACAATTTGCTATATTTTGTGCATCCATCATAGAGATCTTGATTCCCATCCCGTAGCAACTCTTTAATTTTTTCTAGCTCTTCTTTACTTGCATCTTCTGTACCCCTAGAGTGGTCACCATTAGGTATGTTTGAGGGACTAGAATCTTGATTTCCATTATCAACAAAGACACCAAAAACATCATTTAACATATCTTGCATTGGAAATTGTCTAACCGGTTCTTCTTGTGCTTGGGCTACAGATTCAATATTGGATTCAATATATTTTTCCCCATGCATGTACCAAGAAGTGTACTTCCTTGGAAATCCTTTTTGAAGTAGATGACTAAACACTTCATTTCTATCAAGCATACGATGAAATCCACATGTAACGCAAGGACACAATATCTGTCCATTTATAGATGCATTTGAAAAGGCAAAGTCCAAAAATTGGACTACCCCATCTAAGAACTCTTTCGAGTTAATTGGTTTCTCAATCCAACTCTTATCAATCATAGTTAGATAAATCTGTTTTCAAATTCAAATAACACAAATTAGCATTCAAATAATTACACTGTAATGAGATACTAGTCATTGACATACGAAATTTATAAATTTATAAATTTATAAATCTGGCCCCCTATTCATTGCTCAAGGTGCTGGTGTGCGAGGGAACAATGCAATTGACATACGAAAGGGCCAACAATACATGTATTTATCAAATTATGCCAGTCATTATTATTTCATAATTTAATTAAAAAATAATAAAATTTGGTTTAGATTTAACCAAATCAAAACTAATTTGTTAAAGAAAATATTGTTGTTCCTAATCCTGTTCCTCGGACAAATTTGACTGAAATTGTTAAGCAGATTGTTGTAATCAGTTCTAAAACGTCAAAATGTTCAAAAAAAAAATAGCAGAACAAAATAAATCACAATAAAAAAAATCAGAATCTGAGACAAACAGATGTCCCCACTAAGACTAGGTTATTATAGATATAAAAAAATCATAAAAGTATCTCATATCTTGAACCGTAAAATTATAGATATAAAAAAAGTGAAGAATTAAACAGAGCAAAGTAAGGCATCAAACTTTACTTTCTGAACTGTTAAAAATAAAAGACTTTGCAAGTTTCATTTATTAACTCAAGCATTATTATTTGATCTTTTCACATGATGCTATCAATTAACTGTTTGTTGTTGCAGCATAAAGGAGCGCTTGTAAACAAGGGAGCATAGGAGATGGATGCATCAACGAAAAAGTCAAGTCAAAAGAAAATGTTTCAGTCACATCATATAGTATGGAATTAACCTAACAAGTGGAAAGTTATTTTCCAATCACCTAAAATCTAAACTTCATAAATACCAAATTGAAAATTAACAGAAAATGGTTTGAACACACCAAACAGTCAATGACTTGTCCTTAGCAACAAACTCCAAGGCTATAGTTTATAACATCAATTTCTAGGACTGTAAATTAGAAAGATAACACAAAAATTATTTGAATAAAAATAAAGACTCATTAAGTTGAAAACTTTAGCTGTGAAAAATGATGGTCACTTTTATCCAAAATAAAAAATAAAAAAATGGTCACGTTTGTAGTAGTTGGCTGATTGGCTCACATGTCTGATGTACGTAAACTTCATTTTAGACAAATAATCTTTATGGGAATCTTTTGGAATGATTCACAGTAAATACATATGTGACCTTAAAAATCTCACACATGTTGATTTCAACACCAATTTCATTCCTGGGGAGTTCCCAACATATTTCTATAAGTGTTCCAAGTTGGAGTACCTTGACCTTTCTCTGAACAACTTTGTTGGTAACATTCCTGAGGATATTGACCACTTGGTTAACTTGAAGTATCTTAATCTTATCAGGGCAGAAGATGAGGCTGCAGCAACAGCCACACCTCCAGTGGAAGGTGAAGCAGCTTCAAAACCAAAGCCACCACCAATTGGCCCCAAGATAGGTGGTAAGGTGAGTTACCCTATCGCTCAAGTTTTCACTAATAAGTATTAAGAATAGCTCTTTGTAATTTGGAATCACTTTTATCACATGAATATGATCCTTAGTGTTTGACTGTTTGTAAACATACTAGCATCCCTTTTATTTTCTTGGCCACTCCCCATAAACAATCATTTAAGCATCTTGGAGGTGTTAGATATGAAAACATGCCACCATATTGTGCAGTTTCTAATGAGGAAATTTGTTGTATTATATTAAGGTGAATGTATTATATGAGAACTGTGTTAGCTCTAACTAACTATTATACATCTTTCTAAACAATCATTTAAGCATCTTGGAGGTGTTAGATCTGAAAATAATTCAAATCATTATGGACAAGTAGCAGAGTTAGCATGATATTTGAATGCAAATATATACTAAAAATTATTGGGACCAAATTATTATTCAAAAACCAGGGACAAGTAGCACAGTTAGAATTCATATGATGAATGAGCATTCAATAAACAGGAAAATAGATGGCATTTATCGAACAATCAGTCAGAGTAACAAAACAGAGAAATGAATTACATAATCGTGCGATTAGATATGATGCAAACAAAGTAGCGCGTACCACTCACTAGATTTATAGATCTAAGCCTTATAATGATTAAATTCCTAACAGAGGGAGATAGATATGATTCCGGAAAGAGAGAGCAAACCTAGCTTAAATTTTGCAGATCGAACGAGCGAGTATGAAATGCATGTCAGATAAAAAATGTGTATTAATGTGAGGAATAGGGAAAGAGAGAGCAAACCTTGAATCAAAGAACATCAACTAAAGCCTGAGGAGAACGAAGATACTGACGGAATGGATTTAAAAAGAACGAGCGAGTGACGAAATCTGATTTAAGTATGAAATGAAGTGAGAACTTGATTCTCAATTCGGTTGTAGTGAGTGGAAACTTCTAGGGATTTAGGATCTCAGCATTTGGGGATTAAACATCACACTCTTTACGTTGGGATCTATAATAATTAAAATTAAAATTAGCAAAAAGAGGGTCAAAGGCCAGTAAGCTAGGTCAGAGGCCAAATAATAATTAAAATAAGCAAACGGATAAGAATTCCTCTTCAAGTTTTTAAACGAAAGTTGTGGTGAATTACCGTGGCAGCCTGTATCCCGAATATGGTTATGGTCAGAAGATAAGCTTCAGCGTAAAGATGGATCACAACTACAACACCTTATCTAAATGCAACGGAATTTCGTCATTACTAAAGTACCGTGGTGAAAAGGCATTTTTGTTGTAGTGATAGGTAATTGCTCCCTTCTGAGCAATCAAGAAGCTAGCATAGAAGCAGGTTCTATGCCTTCACAAGCTCAAACGGTGCTTGGTGATGAAAAAACAAATCCGTTAAAGGCCGTGGCTTTGCCAAAAAGCCAAGAAGAAAATACTTTAGAAATATTAAAAAGAAAAATAGAAGAGATACTAAATGCACAAAAGGAGATCAGACAGCTAGTAGAACCTGAAAAAGATAAAGAAGAAGAAGACATATCTTCACCAATATCTGGAGATTCAATGGATACTATTGGAAGACAGAACATTGAAGACAAATTCTAAAAGTCAGACTCTACACTATAGCCATGAAGACTCTACACTATAGCCATGAAGACTCTACACTAGCAGCCATCAGGACTATGCTCTAGCTATTAGACTTTGTGTAAAGTTGTCAGAAGAAGAGATAATGTCGGCAAACTCACGTCCACAAAATCTGATAAGATAATGCTGAATAGAAAACATCGGCAGGGTATTTTGTAAATATAAGTGTCGGTAGGGTTTTTTTTTTTAAAAAAAAAGTAGAAGTTTTGTCAGGAATCCTACTTTTATCTGAAGTGACGATGGGGCCCAATGAGTACCTGACTCAGAAAAGAAAGGATTACCTGTTGTATTTTGTGTTTCATTTCTAAGTCTATAAATAGGTACATTGTTCAAGTGTAAACATAAGGAGCGAAGTGTGAAAATACTCTAAGTTAGAAACATCCGGGATGTCTCTGTTGTAATCCTTCTGTGCTTGTAATAAAAGTATTCTATTTTCTGAAAACATAAGCTCGCTCTTATTCTCTCAGTTCTTTTAGACATCTTTCGGGGATTTCCGAAAGGGAAATCCTTCTCATTTCTTAAGGTACTACCATGTCTTCTTAAAGCTTTTATTTTAAGTATGTGTATATTCATTCCCTTGTTAGTTTCTTCTATGTATATTTTATCCCTTTTCATAATAGAAAACTGAGTTAGGTAGTCTTGCCCCGTCTGGTATGTTTAACTGTTCACCAACCTAATGGAGCCAATAAGTGACCTATATAATTAATTAAAATGAAGATTAAGGTCCATGGTAAATGTAGTTAGGAAAAGTGAACAGTAATATAACCTTGCGGATAGGATGTAGAGCCTAGCTAAAAAAAAAAAACAAAAAAAAACAAAAAAGTCTGGAATCGGATCCATTGCTCTTTTGGTATCGCATCCAACCATGGCGCAACTTCTGGATTGTTGTCGATGAATTCCTTATATCTGAGATCAAAATTAATCTTTGAACATGTGTATCCTGCAAAATCATTAATCACATATACAATTAGTGAGTTACGATGACAAACTAAACAACAGTTTTTTTGGTCTCCAAACCCGGGTAGACCAGTTGCTTTTGCAACATCAGCAGCTTTTCCACCCTTTTTTTGATAAATTTGGTGGTTGATGTCTACTACCATAACCTCACCTGACTCAACCTGGGGGTAATGACATACGGTAAACGTTCGTGGGATCGTTTAATACAATAACCAAATGGTACACATAATAGTGTCAAACGTACACAAATGCAACAAAAGAGATAAATTACACAACAAGGTTTAGGAAATCATAAACATTACACAACAATACAAGTGGATGTCCTCAACATTACACAACATAAATGCATAGTCATTACAAAACGTGTCATCATGCTTGTCTTAGCCTCGATGGACATGTACGAATGTTATGTCTAACTTGCTTGCAATGCTTACATTGGCTCTGACTGCCCGAGGGTTGAGACTCAACCCAATCCATCTCATTCTGAATCCTTGAAGACTTTGGTCTTCCCTTTGCACGTATAAACCTTACATCCAGAATCACGGTAGGCCCAACAACGGATGGAATCAACAGTTCATTGCCAATAGGATACCAGTGTGCATCATATACTTTAGCAATGGTTGGAATTTTGTGTAACGCCCTCCCTTGTATGCATCCAAGAGAGTCGTTTGCTAAGCGGAATTAGAGTCGTTACGTCACATGAGCTAACAAAGCAGCATACAGATCCGTATAAAAATTTTCAACACATAAATTCTTTTCATAAAGGTTTTCTGAAATAGTCATTGTTCACAAAGGTTCAATATTAACATAATCATGATAAAGACTACAGTCATCCAAAATAGTTCCAAAACATTAATCATTACAGTTATCCATTTAAACAAACAGCAACACTGATAATCCAAGCCTCAGCAATCAACAGCAAAATAATACTCCTTCAAATGCTCTTGCGTCCTCCTGCCATTTTGGAAAAATAGCAGCCCCGAAGGGGTGAGAATAATCCCAGTAGTGTGGCAATAAAACCAGTAATATAACAGTATTAACTAGGCACAAAATCATAAACAGTCACTTCAACATATACTTGTTCCTTTTCCTTTTTATCATATTCATATATTGCGTATATAACGCCTTTCCTTTGCGCTTTTAGCACCGTCGTGCGCGCACTTCACAGTGGAATCAGTTATCCCTTGGCACCTGAGCTCCATGTGGATTCCATCTGTGGGCCTATGCGGACTGATGCCAAGTGTCCCATACCCCGGTACCTTGGGGATGCCTATATGATGCTTGCTCAAACACATGGTCCTGTACATAACTATTCTAAAACAAGGCCTATATGATCTTGTTACATGCATGACATGCTATGCTTTCACACACAAAGCGTAAAAATGCGGTATAATGTAAGATGCATGCTTATATACCTTTCATATGCGTTATGCTGCCACATAACGTCTTTACCTCATAGTCATATAGCCATCACGGCACATATTTGGCAGTTTCCTTTCATTATAATGGAACATAATATTTTTACGGCATATGGAGCATCATGTTACAATTCTATACCAGTAGTCAATAGTTACATTAGGCATCATCGCCTGACACTTACCTTAGCTTCCCTTAAATATTACCAACGGCAGCGAAATATTCTCACTTCTTAAGCGCACCTAAATCAATTAAAACTAATCATTTACAGTGGCTATTTACAGCAGAACAGAGAGCATACAGCAGTGGCTTACAGCAGCCAAAACAGTGAGCATTTACAGCAGCAAAACAGTGGCATAAAATGTGCAGAAACAGTGGCATTTATGTACATAAAACAGTGGCATTTGTGTACATAAAACAGTGGCATTTGTGTACATGAAACAGTGACATATAATGGTGATATTGATGAACCGAAACAGTGGCATACATCTTCAAAACAGTGGCACATACATAAGAAAACAGTGGCACATTTCTCTTTAAACAGTGGCCTAATCATACAAGGAAGCAGTAGCATGAGTTCGAACATAACCAAGAGGTTTCTATGCATACATATCATTATGAAATAGCTCCATCATTCTACTTTTATCATGCTTATACTTGAGTCCAAAACCACACATACTCAAGGAGACATTTAAGCATACATACTTGGCTACACAAAGAAAGAGTTCAAAGTTTAAAGGCCTACCTCTTGTAGCACACCCTTCAAGTCAAGAATCACACCACCTTCTAGTTCTACTTCACGACAAGTCCTAGCTTCCTATGAGATCTATGCGCAACTAGGATGAGGAACAAGGTTAGCACAAGCTTGGTGTATGGTTGAGGTGAGGGAAGGAGGGAGTTGTCTTAAGCAAGGTCTTCTAGCTCCAAGGAGGCTTGTAGGTTCGGTTATGGGAGTGAGGGAGTGAGGAGAAGAGAAGTTGGAGAGGAGTTGGCTGCACTTGCACATGAAGGCAGCCCCCTCTCCATGCGCACATATATAGAAAGTGAGGGGAAAAAGGCTATGATTAACTATCATGAAATATTCAGATTTTTATGAGATGATGGGGCTGCATAAAAGGCTGAAACAAGTAAGGTTTTGGCTTCTAAATTACTCTACTTACATGCAAAAGGGTGAGGGGATTTGTTCAGATTTAAGGGCTGTCCAAAGTCAGAATATTTTCTGCATCATTGACCAAGGTATGCGCAAAGATGGAGTGGAAAGGAAGTGTCATGTGCACATGTAAGAGCTTAGCTAAGTCAACAAGGAAACTAACCATATGGCAGCCCAAAAATCTGCACTTGTGCAGTCCTTGGTGCGCAAATGATGAGGGGAAAAAGGTGCATCATGAATGTAGATTTGTGACAGTCCAAACACTCAAATAGGGCTGTCCTTGTGCAGAAAATTTCTGCATAAATAGTCAAACCATGCGCACAAAGAGAGGGGTGAGGGAGGTTCACTAAGTCCACAAGCTAGAGGGCTTTGTGGCAGCCAAGGATTCAGATTTATGGAGCTGCCCTCTGCGCAAAAATGATGGGAATGCAGTCTCATGATGCATGTGGAAGGAGGAGGAGGTTTGACTCATGATGGCTGTAAAAGCTTGCAACAAAATCTGCACAATGCAGTCTAATGATGGAAGTGTAAGAGGGTTCTCCAAGTCAACAAGTTAGGCAATTTGGTGACACAAGAAATCTGCACAAAGGTCCCTCCCATGTGCGCCTAAAAGGATGAGTATGCAGCCTAAAAAAACATGCTAAATTGTACATGTGTCCACCATGCAATAAAATTAAAATCAAGTGTGTATAATCAAGGTGAGGTGGCGGTCAAACATGAAGGAATTAGGCAGATTTTTCTAAGTGTAATCCATCTACTTGTGCGCATAAAAGAGAGGGAAAGCATGAAGCCAAGTGGTTGTTTCTTGATGCACAAGACACCCTAAATGGGCAAGGCTTAGGGGAAATAAGAATGGTTACAATTTTGGGCTGAATTGGCTTGATCCAAGAGCCATCCTTGGGCCATTGGCCACACTCACACAAAGGATCCAAACTCCCAAGTCCAAAAGCAACAAGTCTAAACACACTCAAGCCCACATCCAAACACTAATGCCTTCTAGCACACACTCACATTACTCAAGATCAAGTTCACATGCCTACATATGTAACTTCCTATGATTTAATTTAATTAACTACCTTAGTCTTATCCAAGAAATAAAGATCAAACAATTCACAAGCCATTACACATAAGCCATACATCCGAATTCTACACATGTACCTATAGCATATAGTACCTAGGTATTTGACTAATTATACGGGATGCTACACTCTCCCCACCAAATAGGAATTTTGTCCGCAAAATAAACTTACTTAAGAGCTAAACAGTTCTGGATAGCGTTTTTGAACGTCTTCCTCGTGCTCCCAAGTGGCTTCAGCTGCCGATCTGTTGTTCCATAATACTTTCACCAACGGAATCTCTTTAGAACGGAGTCGCTTGACGGATCTTTCAAGAATTTGGAATGGTTGCACTTGATAAGTCAGATTTTCCTTGAGTTCCACTTCTTCCGGCTGTAATACGTGAGATGGATCAGAGAGATACCTCCGTAGCTGCGACACATGAAATACATTGTGAACTCCTGACAGATTGGGTGGTAAGGCCAACCGGTATGCAGACTCTCCAATCCGGTCCATAATCAGATACGGTCCTAAGTACCATGGACTTAACTTCTTAACTCCCATTCTCCTTCCGAGTCCCGATGTAGGAGTGATTCTCAAGAACACATGGTCTCCGACTTCGAAAGATAGAGGCTTATGACGCTTGTCGTAATAACTCTTCTGTCTGGCCTGAGCCCGCTGCATGTTCTCCCGAATCTTCTTTACTTGTTCGGATGTTTCTTGGATTAGATCGGGTCCTAACATACTTCGCTCACCCACTTCAGTCCAACATAAAGGGGATCTGCATCTTCTCCCATACAAAGCTTCATACGGTGCCATCTGAATGCTGGAGTGGTAACTGTTGTTGTAAGCGAACTCAATCAACGAAAGATAGCTATCCCAGCTGCCTCCTAACTCCAAAACACAAGCTCGTAACATGTCCTCTAATGCTTGAATGGTGCGTTCCGACTGGCCATCGGTCTGCGGATGATAAGCAGTACTCAACCTCAGTTGGGTCCCTAGTGCTCTTTGAAAGGATTCCCAAAACTTGGACGTAAACTTGGGATCACGATCACTGACAATGCTTGTAGGAACTCCGTGTAGCTTCACAATCTCCTGCAGATAAATTCTAGCAAGCCTCTCTGTATCAAAAGTGGTTCTAACACGCAAGAAATGAGCTGACTTTGTTAAACGATCGACAATCACCCAGATAGAATCATATCCTTCTCGCGTCCGAGGAAGTCCAACTACAAAATCCATCGAAATGCTGTCCCACTTCCATTCGGGAATCTCCAAAGGTTGAAGGAGTCCCGATGGTCTCTGATGTTCATACTTCACCTTCTGACAAGTTAAGCATCGAGATACATACTCCGCAATATCACGCTTCATACCCGGCCACTAAAACAAGGTCTTCAAATCATGGTACATCTTCGTGGATCCAGTATGAACTGCATACTTACCCTTGTGAGCCTCTTGTAAAACTTCTTGTTTCAACTCTTCATTCGGCACAACCAGCCGTCCTTGAAACCTCCAGACATCATTCTCATCCTTTACTACCTCTTGGTTACCAGCCAACTTGCGGACTAACTCTTCATCCTTCTGAGCCTCCTTAATTTTACTGATCAATTCATTCTCCACCTTAATATTTCCCAATCTTATGCTACTTCCTCTCTCGTCTACTGACAAGTTCAAGTCTCGAAAGGCCTCAAACAACTTCAATTCTTCCATCATCAGAGTTGCAGTGTGTAGTGTCTTCCTACTCAGGGCGTCAGCTACCACGTTCGCCTTTCCGGGGTGGTACTTAAGGTCAAAATCGTAGTCCTTCAGAAATTCCATCCACCGACGTTGCCGCATATTCAGCTCCTTCTGGTCGAACAAGTACTTTAAACTCTTATGATCGCTGAACACATCAAACTGCGAACCATACAAGTGGTGCCTCCAGATTTTCAGTGCGAACACGATAGCTGCTAATTCCAAATCGTGCGTAGGATAATTTTCTTCGTGAGGCTTCAGTTGTCGAGATGCATAAGCTACCGCCATACGATCCTGCATCAACACGCATCCAAGTCCTTTCAGCGACGCATCGCAGTAAACTTCGAACTTTCGAGTAGAATCCGGAATCGTGAGTACGGGAGCACTCGTCAATCTGCTCTTTAGCTCCAAGAAACATTCTTCACAGGCTTCAGTCCACTCAAAAGGCTTATCCTTCCGAGTGAGACGAGTAAGGGGTTGTACTATCTGAGAGAAATTCTGGATGAACCTTCGATAATATCCGGCCAGACCTAAGAAACTTCGCACTTCGGTGACAGTCTTGGGTCGTTCCCAATTCATGACAGCTTCAACTTTGCTGGGATCCACCGCGATACCTTCTGATGAAATGACATGGCCCAGAAACTGGACCTCTTTAAGCCAAAACTCGCACTTCGACCATTTTGCGTACAACTGCTTCTCCTTCAAGACTTGCAAGACAATCCGCAGATGTTCAGCGTGCAGCTCTTCATTAGCCGAGTAAATCAGGATGTCGTCGATAAACACAATTACGAACTGATCAAGAAACGGGCGGAAGATGCGGTTCATGTAGTCCATGAATACCGCTGGAGCATTCGTAAGTCCGAATGGGATCACCTGATATTCATAGTGCCCATAACGAGTCCTAAAAGCGGTTTTCGGAATATCCTCCGGTTTGACCCGGATCTGATGGTATCCCGATCGTAAGTCTATCTTGGAAAAGACTCTGGCTCCTCTCAGCTGGTCCATCAAATCGTCAATCCTCGGTAGCGGATACTTATTCTTCACCGTGACTTTGTTCAGCTGGCGGTAATCTACACACAGACGTAAGCTTCCATCCTTCTTCTTAATCAAGATAGCTGGAGCACCCCATGGGGAAGTACTCGGTCTGATGAATTCCTTAGCCAAAAGCTCTTCTATCTGCTTCTTTAACTCGCGCAGTTCCAACGGCGCCATGCGATACGGGGCGATGGAGATTGGTCCAACTCCAGGAACAAGTTCGATTGAAAATTCTATTTCCCTATGAGGAGGCAATCGAGGTATTTCATCCGGGAATACCTCCTCGAATTCTCTAACTACCGGTACATCCTGAATTTGTTTGTCAATCGAGGTCTCAGCCTCGATCGACAAAAGATACCCTGCTGCTCCCTTGCGGAGCTCTTTTCTAACTTGCAATAAGGAAATGAGAGAGAAAGGTTGAAAATTACCATCCTTTGCAGGAACAATGACTTTCCCCGCTCGACAATCCAAGGTTATCCCGTTTTCCGTCAACCAGTCCATTCCGATAATCACATCGAAGTTGAATACCGGCAGGACCACCAAGTTAACAGTATACGTGTTCCCTTCGTACTGCAAGGTAACACCTTTGCAGATCTCTGAGGCTGTGCACGATCCTCCGGTAGGTGTGCTGATGTGTAACTCATGAGGTAACGGGGTTGGGGTGATGCCTATTCTCAAGGCAGTGTGCTTTGCCATAAAAGAGCCAGATGCTCCAGAATCAAAGATAACAGAAATTGGATGGCCATTCAAAGTGACATTACCTTTGATCAGGTTGGGAAACTTCTGCGCTTCATTTGCATCCAATGTGAATACCCGAGCTTGCGGAGGCTGTTGATCAGCGTTCTGGGGGCATTTGTAAGCAAAGTGACCTTGCTGGCCGCATCTGAAGCATGCATTGTTGTTCTTGCGACAGACTCCGAAGTGATTCTTTCCACATGTGGCACAAACAGTCGCGCCCTGACGTCCAGTCGACGATTGACCCACCGTAAAGTTTCTCTTAAAGTTTCCAGGCCGCGCCTGCAACGGCGTACCTCTGCCTCGACCCCTACCAGGTGCCGTCCTGAAGAATCTGCCTGCTCGATTTCCTCCGTGGAATTGTGGTGGTGGCTTGTTCAAGTTCTTGGCCTCCAGAATGATTCCTTCTGCCTGACGACTCTGATTGATGAGTTCTGGAAGTGTACGATTAGCCGTCGTCAAGATGAGCTTGCGGATTTCCGGATGCAGTCCGCTCTCGAACTTCTCCACCTGCCATTCTTCATCATAAATGTTCCGGTCGAAGTTGGCGTACTCGATCAGCTGCCCAAACTTTGCGATATACTCATTAACCGTCATGTTACCCTGCCTGAGCGACAGCAGTTCAGTGTGCTTCATCCTTCGCATTGCCTTAGGAAAATACTTATCCAGAAATACTTGTCTGAACACGACCCACGTCAGCTCCACGTCCTGAGCTCTTAGCAGAGCCCTCGCACCAGTCCACCATGTTAAAGCTTCTCCCATCAGCTGGTACGACGCGTAATCAGTCTTCTGTGCTTCCGGGCATGCCATGCGTTCGAAAATATGCTCAATCATCTGCAGCCACCTCGCTGCAGCCTCGGGGTTGTCTTCACCCTCAAAAGTGGGTGGTTGGAAGTTGCGGAAGTCTTTCAACCTCCGACGGGCAATTTCTTCTGCATTCTCATGCAGTGGGGGTTGGTTCGGATTCTGTTGTCTATGGTCACGCCATTCTTGGCTCATGTTCTGGATGAATGTGGCCAGTCCTCCAATGGTGGTGATAAGATCCTCTTCTGCATCGCCAGTCCTTCCCCGAGTTGAACCGCGACCACCCGCCATGATTCTGCACTCACAATACCAGGAAATGAGTTGATCAGGCTCACCGCAAGTTATTCATGGCAGCAGTCCCAAGTAGGTACTCGAGTTCAATTCGGACAAGTCAGCTATACATCCGTGTCTTATCACAGAACAGTCCTAACAATCTAACTACCCTAGCTAATATTTACTTAACTATAGCACATTTAAACAGTCAATCAGCAGATAAACACAAACAGCAGTCAATTCAATCAAACACAAGCAATTCCATGGACCAAACTGCTCTGATACCAATTAGTGTAACGCCCTCCCTTGTATGCATCCAAGAGAGTCGTTTGCTAAGCGGAATTAGAGTCGTTACGTCACATGAGCTAACAAAGCAGCATACAGATCCGTATAAAAATTTTCAACACATAAATTCTTTTCATAAAGGTTTTCTGAAATAGTCATTGTTCACAAAGGTTCAATATTAACATAATCATGATAAAGACTACAGTCATCCAAAATAGTTCCAAAACATTAATCATTACAGTTATCCATTTAAACAAACAGCAACACTGATAATCCAAGCCTCAGCAATCAACAGCAAAATAATACTCCTTCAAATGCTCTTGCGTCCTCCTGCCATTTTGGAAAAATAGCAGCCCCGAAGGGGTGAGAATAATCCCAGTAGTGTGGCAATAAAACCAGTAATATAACAGTATTAACTAGGCACAAAATCATAAACAGTCACTTCAACATATACTTGTTCCTTTTCCTTTTTATCATATTCATATATTGCGTATATAACGCCTTTCCTTTGCGCTTTTAGCACCGTCGGGCGCGCACTTCACAGTGGAATCAGTTATCCCTTGGCACCTGAGCTCCATGTGGATTCCATCTGTGGGCCTATGCGGACTGATGCCAAGTGTCCCATACCCCGGTACCTTGGGGATGCCTATATGATGCTTGCTCAAACACATGGTCCTGTACATAACTATTCTAAAACAAGGCCTATATGATCTTGTTACATGCATGACATGCTATGCTTTCACACACAAAGCGTAAAAATGCGATATAATGTAAGATGCATGCTTATATACCTTTCATATGCGTTATGCTGCCACATAACGTCTTTACCTCATAGTCATATAGCCATCACGGCACATATTTGGCAGTTTCCTTTCATTATAATGGAACATAATATTTTTACGGCATATGGAGCATCATGTTACAATTCTATACCAGTAGTCAATAGTTACATTAGGCATCATCGCCTGACACTTACCTTAGCTTCCCTTAAATATTACCAACGGCAGCGAAATATTCTCACTTCTTAAGCGCACCTAAATCAATTAAAACTAATCATTTACAGTGGCTATTTACAGCAGAACAGAGAGCATACAGCAGTGGCTTACAGCAGCCAAAACAGTGAGCATTTACAGCAGCAAAACAGTGGCATAAAATGTGCAGAAACAGTGGCATTTATGTACATAAAACAGTGGCATTTGTGTACATAAAACAGTGGCATTTGTGTACATGAAACAGTGACATATAATGGTGATATTGATGAACCGAAACAGTGGCATACATCTTCAAAACAGTGGCACATACATAAGAAAACAGTGGCACATTTCTCTTTAAACAGTGGCCTAATCATACAAGGAAGCAGTAGCATGAGTTCGAACATAACCAAGAGGTTTCTATGCATACATATCATTATGAAATAGCTCCATCATTCTACTTTTATCATGCTTATACTTGAGTCCAAAACCACACATACTCAAGGAGACATTTAAGCATACATACTTGGCTACACAAAGAAAGAGTTCAAAGTTTAAAGGCCTACCTCTTGTAGCACACCCTTCAAGTCAAGAATCACACCACCTTCTAGTTCTACTTCACGACAAGTCCTAGCTTCCTATGAGATCTATGCGCAACTAGGATGAGGAACAAGGTTAGCACAAGCTTGGTGTATGGTTGAGGTGAGGGAAGGAGGGAGTTGTCTTAAGCAAGGTCTTCTAGCTCCAAGGAGGCTTGTAGGTTCGGTTATGGGAGTGAGGGAGTGAGGAGAAGAGAAGTTGGAGAGGAGTTGGCTGCACTTGCACATGAAGGCAGCCCCCTCTCCATGCGCACATATATAGAAAGTGAGGGGAAAAAGGCTATGATTAACTATCATGAAATATTCAGATTTTTATGAGATGATGGGGCTGCATAAAAGGCTGAAACAAGTAAGGTTTTGGCTTCTAAATTACTCTACTTACATGCAAAAGGGTGAGGGGATTTGTTCAGATTTAAGGGCTGTCCAAAGTCAGAATATTTTCTGCATCATTGACCAAGGTATGCGCAAAGATGGAGTGGAAAGGAAGTGTCATGTGCACATGTAAGAGCTTAGCTAAGTCAACAAGGAAACTAACCATATGGCAGCCCAAAAATCTGCACTTGTGCAGTCCTTGGTGCGCAAATGATGAGGGGAAAAAGGTGCATCATGAATGTAGATTTGTGACAGTCCAAACACTCAAATAGGGCTGTCCTTGTGCAGAAAATTTCTGCATAAATAGTCAAACCATGCGCACAAAGAGAGGGGTGAGGGAGGTTCACTAAGTCCACAAGCTAGAGGGCTTTATGGCAGCCAAGGATTCAGATTTATGGAGCTGCCCTCTGCGCAAAAATGATGGGAATGCAGTCTCATGATGCATGTGGAAGGAGGAGGAGGTTTGACTCATGATGGCTGTAAAAGCTTGCAACAAAATCTGCACAATGCAGTCTAATGATGGAAGTGTAAGAGGGTTCTCCAAGTCAACAAGTTAGGCAATTTGGTGACACAAGAAATCTGCACAAAGGTCCCTCCCATGTGCGCCTAAAAGGATGAGTATGCAGCCTAAAAAAACATGCTAAATTGTACATGTGTCCACCATGCAATAAAATTAAAATCAAGTGTGTATAATCAAGGTGAGGTGGCGGTCAAACATGAAGGAATTAGGCAGATTTTTCTAAGTGTAATCCATCTACTTGTGCGCATAAAAGAGAGGGAAAGCATGAAGCCAAGTGGTTGTTTCTTGATGCACAAGACACCCTAAATGGGCAAGGCTTAGGGGAAATAAGAATGGTTACAATTTTGGGCTGAATTGGCTTGATCCAAGAGCCATCCTTGGGCCATTGGCCACACTCACACAAAGGATCCAAACTCCCAAGTCCAAAAGCAACAAGTCTAAACACACTCAAGCCCACATCCAAACACTAATGCCTTCTAGCACACACTCACATTACTCAAGATCAAGTTCACATGCCTACATATGTAACTTCCTATGATTTGATTTAATTCACTACCTTAGTCTTATCCAAGAAATAAAGATCAAACAATTCACAAACCATTACACATAAGCCATACATCCGAATTCTACACATGTACCTATAGCATATAGTACCTAGGTATTTGACTAATTATACGGGATGTTACATTTTGAAAACAGGATCCACATAATCATAATGATTCAACCGAGTTGCTTTGCAAATTGCTAATACATGGCTGCAGGGATACCTCCATGCTGTAAACCTACCACACTGACATTTACGATTGATTAAGACCACTCTCATGGTGTCACCTACCTCGTGTGTAGATTGATTGTATGCATCCTCAACCTCAAACAGTAACAGCTCATTATCATATATCCTCGCATGATAAGTGCCGGCCAATTCATCATTTTTTTGCAAAGCTGCCTCAACCTTCTTTGAAATTATCCAACCTTGTGAGATATCTTTTTCAATCGCTTCACGTCTCTTGACGAAATACTCAACGAGTCTACTGAATGTCATCTTGACCAATGCAGTTATCGGCAGATTACGTGCTCCACGAAGCACCTTATTCACACACTCAGATAGGTTGGTTGTCATATGACCAAACCTACGTCATGCCTCATCATACGACCTGCACCATTGCTCTTTTGGTATCGCATCCAACCATGGCGCAACTTCTGGATTGTTGTCGATGAATTCCTTATATCTGAGATCAAAATTAATCTTTGAACATGTGTATCCTGCAAGATCATAAATCACATATACAATTAGTGAGTTACGATGACAAAGTAAACAACAGTTATGAGTTATAGGATACAGTACCTAATTTCATCAACGTTTTCTTCAATTCCACATTCCTAAACCTGGTTGTGAAGTTGATTCCAATGTGACGTAGACAAAAAACATGATAAGCATATGGAGGCTGCCAACCAGCGTGATCTTTGACCGCCCTTATGATGCTTCGATGACGATCGGATATTAGACAAATACCATTCCTATTTGTGACATGAAGACGTAAAAGGCTCAGAAACCAAGACCAATCTTCTAACTTCTCACCTGGAGGAACAACAGCAAAAGCAATAGGGAGCAGATATCCATCTACATCCTGTGATGTTGCAATCAAGAGTATTCCTCTGTACTTCCCATATAGATGAGTGCCATCAATTTGAATTATAGGCTTGCAGTATTTGAATGCTTCAATGCATTGGTGAAATGTCCAAAAAAACCTATAAAATATAGCCCTGTCTGTATAAACCCGACGTTCGTCAAAACAAGGATTTGTATCAAGCTTGAACACAGAACCTACATTCACCTGCGTCATATACGTCAGCCAATTGGGCAAGAATCTATAGGATTTCTCCCAGTCACCAAACAACTTAACAATGGCCTTCATTTTTGCCTTCCAAGCCTTCCTGTACGTTATGTTGTAGCCATATATTCCTTGTATCCTCTCTTGTATCAGAACTGGTTTTGTAACTGGATCTTCCTTTAACATATCTGTAAGAAAAAACCATATTCTCAATAAGAAGCTTCGTTAAGTACACGGTAGAATAAATACGTACTCATAATAGCCGCACAAATAACATCTGAGTCCAACTGTTTATGATCCTGTGATAGGCCCTGATTCAGACATGTGTGATCTTGACCCCATTTATGGACCACCCAATTAGCTCCCTTCTTGGGCTTGATTGCCCTTATATACCACGGACAACCATCAACATGGTTTCTACATTTCATAACAAATCTTGACTCGTCACTTTTTTCAACTATGGCTGTCCTGCGCCCCTTCATACAATGTATCTTCACAGCATGTTGCATTTTAGGTTTGGAGCCAAATTCTTAATGCACAAATAACGGATCGCCTAACTTCCAACCTCCTTGCAAGTCATCATCCCCATACAGGATCTCCAACTCGTCATTTGGGTGTGCCCAATTAATGAATGAATAATGTTGGCTTTCATTCCAAAATGGCTCTACCGCAGTCCCTGCATCTAAAGTTTCATCATTATTATCTGAATCAATAGCACCGAAAATGTTTCATTTTTTAAAGAAAATGACTAAATTAATAACGTACCACTACTGACAGGGTCAACATGAAGTGATGAACTGACAGGGTCAACATGAAGTGATGAACTGACAGGGTCAACATGAAGTGGTGACATGGCTGGGGTACCCAGCCTTACAGCGCTTGTGTCAGCGTCAAAATTTTCGTCCATGTCAGTGTCTGACGAATCACCTTGTGGAATAGCACTTTCAGATTCTCCCTCATCTTCGCTGTCCACATAATCCTCATATTCGTCCTCTTCATCCTCATCCAATACCTGAGCAGGTGCAGAAGATCGTACAATTGTATCTTCTTGACCAACACAGTGCGTAGTAGTTGTATGCACCGGTAATGATGAAGACTGACCAGCATCAACTTCCACATATATCTCAATCATTTTTAATACTTTCCACCCAACATACGCATCTGTGATGAACTCCACATCTTCATCATCATTGATATCATTACCAATGTAATATATTGTGTCCTTACCCACTACAGTCTCTAACCTGGCTATCATGCGGTGGATGGAATGGATGCCTTCTGACCCCATTTTTTGGAGAATTCTCTCCTTCAGTTCATTGCATGTAGTGCCCACTTTGATTTTCATCGTTTTTGTTTTTCCTTCAAATCGGACATCGTACGGACCTTCAAAATGCCTCCCATTGTAGTAAATAACTATAGGAACCATGTTAGGACTTGAACTCATCTTTCACACGAAAATTTGGGTCTAGGATTTGGGTTTTGATATTGGTTCGGATTTTTTAACACAAAATGGGAATGTGGAGGTGTAATGCCAATGTCCTACCACGACTAAGCTATTAGAGATGATGACCTGAAATATATGTGTGATGTGAAGGGAGAGAGTGAGAGAGGGAGAGAGATTTGGGGAAAAAAAGATAAAATCCACAAAAATGGCCGAAACCCTGGATATTGGGGTTTCTGGTCGCAATCTACCCGGGTACCCCCATGCCTACCCGGGTAAATAATTCAAAAAATCTGCAGAATGAAGAACAATACCCGGGTACCCCCTTACATACCCGGGTAGTGTTGATTTTTTTGAAAAATACCCAGGTACGGATGGGGGTACCCGGGTAGATTGCGTGGTCAACGGTCAAACAAGGGCAGATTGGTGTTATGTTTTTCTGGAGGGTTAAATTTTCGTAATAGTATATAAGCGAGGGCAATTCGGTAAATAATTCTTAATAAAGGGCTATAGTGGTCAAAAAGCCCCTTTCTTGCTTTCAGAATTTTTTGGTCACACTTATGTATATTGATTGCACATCATATTCATACATTAAAGAAGTATTTATGTTTTCTTTTTTTAGAAGAAGTACCTAGGTGCCGCGTTTGATTAAGATTTTAAATGATTTTTTTTTTTAAAAAAAAAGAAATTATTAGTATTTAATTAGGATTTCATATGGTATTGGATGAAGATAACTAAGATTTTAAAGTTTATATAAATCTCGCGATATTCAATCACGACTTTAAACAAAGAATAAGCAACTCCTGACATTAATAAATATGAAGATTTTAATGAATTTTTCATTAGTATAGATTTTGTAGAATTTTTCAATAGGAGATGTAAATATTATTCCCGTCTCACAATCTTATTCCTACCCTAACTCTTTATGGCCTGTTTAGTGGATAAGATATGATAAAAACAAATAGGATAAGAGAGTTAGATAAGTATAGAAAATGATATGGACATGATAAGCTCATATCCTATTATGTGTTTGATGTGCACTAGGTTAACAATGTGTTAAGATTATATTATCCTATCATGTGTTAGAGATGAAATAAATAATCATCAACATATGATATAAATAGATTAAAATACCCCTTTTAATACAATCTCCAAAGCAGATTAAAAAAATGGAAATGGATCCTCTCATGTGTAATTTAACATGATCATGTCATGTGAGAGAATCTTAACCATTAATAATTAATTCAACGGTAATGATTGTGTAACTTTCTATCTTTATATTTTTTTCTCTCTCCTCCCTTATCACCATTCATTCACCCATGTATGGTTATGATTGTCCGACATGATCTGGTCATGTTAATTAACACATAAGAGGATCCACTCCCGAAAAAATAGTATCATGGTTTCCAAAAAAGATAAAATAGTATCATTATATTATGCACAAATCTTTTTTTGTCTAAATTTTAAGGGAATGAATCTACTTACCACTAAAAAAATTTATTATTCTTACAACCAATTTAATCATTGTTGATTTTCATCAATCTAACTGTCATAATTTATTGGGAATTAATAACTTTTATTATGTCACACTTATTAAATAATTATTAATTTATGATAAATTATGATCGTTAGATTGACGGAAATCAACGATGATTAAATTAATTATAAAAGTAATAAAAAAATTTTGATAGTAAATATATCCTACCGCAAATTTTAAATATAAAAGTAAAAGATTCAAACTTCAAATTAACATTACATTACATGACTACATCACGAATATACAAAATGAAAGCCTAGTATGTTATCAAAAAAAAAAATGAAAGCCTAGTAAGAACATAATAAGAGATACAGACAAAGCACAATCAACCAATGAGAAAAATTAAACAACAAATCCAGCTCGAGCAAATCCAGAAAAATTAACACTTGTCAGTGAAACAACATCGATATTGGAAGCAAATCCACCTTGAGCTTCATCAACTTCATTATCCAAAATTTCATAAACCAAAGAAAGAAAATAAACTCTGCTTCAATAAAAAAAATCTCAAAACAAAAAAATAAATCAAAATTGCGATACGAATGTATCAGAGGAGAAGAGAAAACGATAGATTTTCTGAGAAAAAGAGATTCAAGTTTTATTTCAGATAATCTGTACAAGTCACAATCAGTTCCTTTTTATGTAACCTTTGATTTACACGTATGTCTATACCCACTGCCACCTGTCAATCTGTAACTACCACATGTTTGTTACAACAACATTAAACCTATCACTAATCGTTTCATCTACTAACTCAAATACGAGTGTAATCTTTCAACCAAGCTGGGCTTCCTTTCTTCCTAATGGGCCATCCAGAATGACTAGCATCAAGAGTTGGGCCAGGGGCTGAGCCACTTGAGGTTGTGTCCGTAACAACTACCTCCTTCCCTAGAGAGACCTTGTCCTCAAGGTCTATATGAGGATAAGCCAAACGTAAGGCAACAACAGTCTTCCAAGTGGAATCCTCAGGTACATAATCTGTCCATTGAACCAGATATTGCAACTGTGGAATGCCGTGAACTGTTATTGTACGGGAAGCTACAAGGGCAAGAGGCATTTGAGCTGGCCTATTGTCCACACTCATAGGAGGTAGAGGAGTGAAATGCGCGTCTGGTTTACCACGAAAAGGCTTCAAGCATGATATGTGGAAGGTGAGATGAATTTTGGATGTGGCAGGAAGATCTAACTGATAAGCAACTGAACTAATCACTTTTTTTACTAGAAAAAGACCATAATAACGCTTCACCAGCTTCTGATGTGACCGACGAACCACTGAAAGTTGGCGATAAGGTTGCAACTTAACTAAAACCAGATCTCCTTAAGCAAGAATCAAATCTTTACGGTGTCTGTCACACTGATTCTTCATTCTGTTCTGAGCTCTGAGCAAATTCACTTTGAGACTGGACAGAATGTCATTGCGTTGGCAAAGAAGAGTATCCAAAGCTTCAATAGTAACTAAACCACGTGGGTAATGAGGAATGGAAGGAGGTAGCCTGCCATAAACTGCCTGGAATGGAGACATTCCAATTGAAGAATGGATTGCTGAATATAATGTAATTCAGCCAACAGAGAAAAGAGGACCACTTATGGTGTTGCTCGGCACAAAAAGCTCTTAAGTATTGCTCCAAATAATGATTTGTGACCTCAGTTTGCCCATATGTTTGAGGGTGATAACTAGAGCTAGTTTTGAGCTTAGTACCACTCAAGGAAAACAATTTTTGCCAAAACTTTCTCAAAAAAATGGTATCTCGGCCAGAAACCAGTGATCTAGGAAAACCATGTAACTTGACAATATGATCACAAAAAATTCTAGCTATTATTGCTGCTGTAAAAGGCTGTACCAACCCAAGAAAATGGGCATACTTGGATAACCGGTCTACTACCACCAAAATTGCATAATGACCATTGGATAAGGGTAGTCCGGTAATGAAATCCACGGTGAGACTTCGAAAATAACTTCAGGGACAGGTAGGGGTTGAAGTAAACCCAATGGTGCTGAAGTGACAGTTTTAACCTGTTGACAAATCACACATTGCTGAACAAAGGTAGTGACATCCCTGCGCATATTTTTCCAATAAAAAGAAGCTGAGAGGTGAAGAAAGGTGCGAAGAGAGCCAGCATGCCCACCCAAAGGAGTAGAATGAGCTTCTTCAATCAATTCTGACTTCAAATTAGATTGAGATCCCAAGTAAAATCTGCCCTTATGATAGAGGATAGCTTCTTTTGCCACCAGTAATGGATCAACCAATACACCAGTAACTAATTTCTGATGGAGGGCAAGTAAATCTGGATCGGAAGAATTTTCAGATTTAATTCAATCAACAATACCAAATTGTGGTTCAGACAGCAGGGAGAAAGAGAAACCAGGTTCAGCACCCTCAAATTGTCATGAAAGTGCATAAGCAACAATGTTTGAGGATCCAGGTTTGTATTCAATTGTAAATGAATATCCCAAGAGCTTATGAACATACCTATGTTGTTCTGGGGTCTGGATGGTTTGTGATAACAACTCCCGAATGCTTTGGTGATCAGTTCTTACTATGAAATGTGCTCCCAGGAGATAATGTCTCCATTTCTTAACAGCCTCAGTAATTGCATACAGCTCTCGAACATAAGTGGAGGATTTGGATAAACGAAATCCAAGCTTTTTGCTAAAGAAAGAGATTGGTCGAGAATGCTGAATCAAAACAACCCCAATGCCCACAGTAGATGCATCAGTTTCGACAATGAAAGGAGAAGAGAAATCTGGCAGGCCCAAAACTGGTGTGGAACTCATAGCAGCCTTCAGCTTGCCAAATGATTCAACTGCTGCAGGTGTCCAATCCAACTTATCAGCCTTCAACATCTCAGTTAGGGAGAAGCAATATCAGTATAATGCTGTACAAATTTTCTGTAGTAGCCAGTAAGACCCAAAAATCCACGCATTTGTTTGATTGACGTGGGTTGAGGCCAATCAACCATGGCTACCACTTTTTTTGGATCAGCCTTCACTCCATCAGCACATACAATGTGGCCCAAGTAAGAAATTTCAGTAACACCAAAGGCACACTTGCTCATTTTGACATAAAAATTATGCTGCAGCAAACATTCAAAAGTCAGTTCTAAATGATGCAAATGATCAAATAGAGAATGGCTATAAATGAGAATTGATGAGTCAAAGTGATGATATGAATACAACGTACATTCCACGTCAACATAGTTTTGATGATAACAAAGAGAAATGATCAATATCGAAGCAACATCCAAAAAGAAACTCAAATGTGAAAGCTATGCAAGCACCAAGTCTCACGCATCAGTCCAAGTCCATAATCTCAATTGGTATATCTACTTAGGACTTAGGAACAATGTGTAAAGATGTATATCTACTCAGCATTGCATGAGCTCAAGGTCATGCATCACTTACATATTTCAAAAGCATGCATCCTTAAACAAATGTCAAAACATATAGTTTGATTTGTCCAAAATTGATTTGAAAAGGACACCTACATGATTTAAACGCTTCAAGACTTTTTTCATAATCAACTTCATGCATTACAAGTCACAAAAACCTTTTGAAGTAAGAAGGAACTTACCTTTCGGACAAAAAGGATGCTGTCATGAAATATCCGGATATCTCACTTTGAATATCCGGATATCAGTATCCGGATATCTCAGTTCTGAATATCCGGATATCAGTATCCGGATATCTCACAATGAATATCCGGATATCTGTATCCGGATACAGTATCCGGATATCTGACTTTCAATATCCGGATATGAGCCCGATGAATATCCGGATATGTACGGACTGCAACGGCTATAAACGGCTAGAAACGACTAGTTTTTGGTTGAGATGTCAATATAAATACCCACATCACTCATGGTGAATAGTGCACGACCCTAGGGTATTTATTGAAGCTTTATTACACTTGCTAGCCTTTCTTTAGCTCATTAATTACTCATTTGATCACTTGCATACACTTGAGCTCATCTTTCCTTTGAAGCTATACATCTCTTAGTTCTTCAATTTGTTCAATCTGTACTTTAAGAGTACTTAGCTACTTTAAACAACCTCAATCCTACTTCTTGATTTGAGAGGGGAGTGAACCCCATACTTGATAGGTTACCAAATTTCCTAAGTAAATTTGGAGTGAAAAATTGTAAGGCGTCAAGAGCCCGAAGTCTTGAAAGGTTGTAGAGGTTTGTCAAGCACCCTCAAGCTTGATAGTTAGTGAAAGAATTGATCGAGCGGCTTCAGTCTGGACGTAGGTCACAGTGGTGGTGACCGAACCAGGATACATCTAGTTTGCAATTTCTCTAACCTTATCTCTTTACTTTATTATTGAAATTGCTTCTTTAGAACACTTTTATTCACCTGCTTGCTTACTTTGTTAATCTCTTCACTTACACATCTCATTATTAAATCACCTTATTGAAGAAATAGTCTTTTAAATATCAAAGAAGGTACTTTGCGAAAAGATTTTGTAAAACTCAATTCACCCCCCCTCTTGAGTATTGAAGCCACTTGTCCAACAAGTGGTATCAGAGCTTGAACTCTTGTGTAAAGAGCTTAACCGCTTCAAGAGAAGGGATGGCTTCTTTAAACCATGATATGCCCCTTGAGGGATCTTCTAGTACTAGACCTCCATTTTTCAATGGCGTCGATTATTCTTATTGGAAGAGTCGAATGAAAATATTTCTTCAATCTAATGATTTAAGAGTATGGAGTATAGTTGAAAAAGGGTATACATTACCTACTAAGAAAAATGAGAAAAATGAAGATGTTCCTAAAGATATAGATGATTATAGTGATGATGAAATTAAGAAAGGAAATTGGAATGCTAGAGCTCAAAATTTGATCACAAGTGCCTTAGGTCGTGATGAATACTTTCGTGTCTCAAACTGTAAGAATGCTAAGGAAATGTGGGATATTCTTCAAATAACCCATGAAGGAACTAGTGATGTTAAATTCACAAAATTAAACGCACTCACTAGAGAATTTGAAATGTTTGAGATTCATGAAAATGAAAGCATTCAAAGTATGCAAAGAAGGTTCACACACCTTATCACTCATTTAAATGCTTTAGATAAATCTTTTACTAACCTTGAGTTGATTTCTAAGGTAATGAGAAGTGTGCACAACAGAGAATGGCAACCCAAGTTGACGGCCATTACGGAATCAAAAGATCTAAAAACCATGGATCTTGCAACCTTGTTCGGCAAGCTTCAAGAGTATGAAATGGAGCTAACCAGAATAAGCTTAAAGGAACAAGCAATCAAAAAAAGTAAGGGAATTGCCTTGAAAGCCTCAACACCAAGCAAAGAAAAGGATGAGGAAAAAGAAGATGGCGATTCCGAAAATGGTCTTGATGAAGATGAAATGAGTCTCTTCGTAAAAAAGTATGGAAAATTCTTTAAGAAGAATTTCACAAAGAAATCATCATTTCCTCCTAGAAGAAGATCTAAAGATGAAGGATCCTCCCAACTCACCGTCACTTGCTTTGAATGTGGAAAAGTCGGTCACTACAAATCGGATTGTCCAAATGCTCAAAAGAAAGACAAAAATGAAAAGAAGCAAGGCAAGGATAGAAGGAGCTTCAAGAAAGCTTATCTTGCTTGGGATGATGAATCTAGTTCCTCCGATGATGACTCCAAGGAAGAAGCAAACCTATGCTTCATGCAAGATGGAAGGCCATCGGAGAAATCAAGGAAAGAAACCCAACATATATGTCTAATGGCAAATGAGGACAAAAATGAATCCGAAACTGAGGTAAACTCTTCTTGCTCTACTATTTCCCCTTCATATGATGAGTTGTCTGACATGTTTGAAGAAATGCATAATGAAACTCTAAAACATGTTAAAAATCTTAGAGCATCAAGAAAAACTATTAGTTGTTTGGAAAAACAAGTTGCATCTTTAGAAAATGAGATTAAAGAATTAAAGGATGAAAATGAAACTCTCAAATTACTTGATGCTAGCATTGGTTGCATCAAATGCCTATCTTCAAAATGATCATGCATCTTCATCATCATTACATCATGCAAGATCTAAGTAA
>JAVKPL010009571.1:0-7500 GCA_032173675.1 Gastrolobium villosum
TCGATTACCCAACCTATGGTAATCGATTACCCACTGTACAGAGACAAAAATAACGGCTATAAAACGGCTAGTTTGCGAAAATGGATAAGAAATAAACCTTGGGGGCCTTCTATAAATAGAGGCTACTGTTCCCATTGATGGGACACACCTCTTGATCATTATTGCTCATTAATTCTCATCCTATTTGCATTATTCTTGTCTTCATATCATAAAATCTCTTTGAGCTTTATTCTTGTAAGAGTGTCATATACCATTATTCTTCAACTTGTATTATCTGTACTTTGAGAGTACTTATCCATTGTTAAACACCTTCATTTGATTTATTGAGTAGTTAGAAAATTTGGAGTGAAAAGTTGTAAGGCATCAAGAGCCCGAATTCTTGAAAAGGTGTAGTGGTTTGTCAAGCACCCTCAAGCTTGATAGTGAGTGAAAAGAATTGATCGAGCTGCTTCAGTCTGGACGTAGGTCACAGTGGTGGTGACCGAACCAGGATACATCTAGTTTGCAATTTCTCTAACTCTGATCTCTTTATTTACTTACTGAAATTGCCTTTTTAGATTGTCTGTGCATACTAGCTTGTTTATCTTGCTATTCCTTTTCTTGCTCCTACGCTTAGATTATTTTCTATTAAATCACTTTATTGAAGAAATAGTCTTTAAAACATCAAAGAAGGTACTTTGCGAAAAGATTTTGTTAAACTCAATTCACCCCCCTCTTGAGTATTGAAGCCACCTGTCCAACAAGTGGTATCAGAGCTTGAACTCTTGTGTAAAGAGCTTAACCGCTTCAAGAGAAGGGATGGCTTCTTTAAACCATGATATGCCCCTTGAGGGATCTTCTAGTACTAGACCTCCATTTTTCAATGGCGTCGATTATTCTTATTGGAAGAGTCGAATGAAAATATTTCTTCAATCTAATGATTTAAGAGTATGGAGTATAGTTGAAAAAGGGTATACACTACCTACTATGAAAAATGAGAAAAATGAAGACGTTCCTAAAGATATAGATGATTACAGTGATGATGAAATCAAGAAAGGAAATTGGAATGCTAGAGCTCAAAATTTGATCACAAATGCCTTAGGTCGTGATGAATATTTTCGTGTCTCAAACTGTAAGAATGCTAAGGAAATGTGGGATATTCTTCAAATAACCCATGAAGGAACTAGTGATGTTAAATTCACAAAATTAAACGCACTCACTAGAGAATTTGAAATGTTTGAGATTCATGAAAATGAAAGCATTCAAAGTATGCAAAGAAGGTTCACACACCTTATCACTCATTTAAATGCTTTAGATAAATCTTTTACTAACCTTGAGTTGATTTCTAAGGTAATGAGAAGTGTGCACAACAGAGAATGGCAACCCAAGTTGACGGCCATTACGGAATCAAAGGATCTGAAAACCATGGATCTTGCAACCTTGTTCGGCAAGCTTCAAGAGTATGAAATGGAGCTAACCAGAATAAGCTTAAAGGAACAAGCAATCAAAAAAAGTAAGGGAATTGCCTTGAAAGCCTCAACATCAAGCAAAGAAAAGGATGAGGAAAAAGAAGATGGCGATTCCGAAAATGGTCTTGATGAAGATGAAATGAGTCTCTTCGTAAAAAAGTATGGAAAATTCTTTAAGAAGAATTTCACAAAGAAATCATCATTTCCTCCTAGAAGAAGATCTAAAGATGAAGGATCCTCCCAACTCACCGTCACTTGCTTTGAATGTGGAAAAGTCGGTCACTACAAATCGGATTGTCCAAATGCTCAAAAGAAAGACAAAAATGAAAAGAAGCAAGGCAAGGATAGAAGGAGCTTCAAGAAAGCTTATCTTGCTTGGGATGACGAATCTAGTTCCTCCGATGATGACTCCAAGGAAGAAGCAAACCTATGCTTCATGCAAGATGGAAGGCCATCGGAGAAATCAAGGAAAGAAACTCAACATATATGTCTAATGGCAAATGAGGACAAAAATGAATCCGAAACCGAGGTAAACTCTTCATGCTCTACTATTTCTCCTTCATATGATGAGTTGTCTGACATGTTTGAAGAAATGCATAATGAAACACTAAAACATGTTAAAAATCTTAGAACATCAAGAAAAACTATTAGTTGTTTGGAAAAACAAGTTGCATCCTTAGAAAATGAAATTAAAGAATTGAAGGATGAAAATGAAACTCTCAAATTACTTGATGCTAGCATTGGTTGCATCAAATGCCTATCTTCGAATGATCATGCATCTTCATCATCATGCACATCATGTAAAGATCTAAGAAATGAAATTGATGATTTAAATGGAATACTAAGCAAATTCACATGTGGAAGAGATAACTTAAATGTGTTGCTTGGTAAACAAAGATGCATGTTTAACAAATCCGGTTTAGGCTTTGACACTAGCACACAAGAAAAATCTTATAAAAACTTTTTCATTTCTCCATCCTACATGACAAGTAGCCCATTCATTAAATGCTTTCATTGTGGTGGAAAAGGACATAGTGCCTCCACATGTAAAGTTAGAAGAATGGTATTATAAGGCAAAAGAAAGTATGGGTTCCTAAGGGAACTAAGCCCAAGACTAACACACAAGGACCCAACATGATGTGGGTACCAAAGATTAAATCTTGACTTTGTGATGTAGGTGTGTTTGAAAGCTAAGAGCTCCAAGTGGTACTTGGACAGTGGGTGTTCAAGTCACATGACGGGAGATGTAACTAAATTTCAATCATTCACAAAGAAAGAGCATGGACATGTGTCGTATGGTGATAACAACAAAGGAAAGATACTCGGCATTGGAAAAGTTGGTAATTCCTTCTCTATCTCTATAGAAAATGTTTTACTCGTCGAGGGCCTTAGACACAACTTGCTTAGCATTAGTCAATTATGTGATAAAGATTATAGAGTTATTTTTGACTCAACCTCTTGTAAAATCGAAAGTATAATTGATGGGCAAGTTAAGTTTATTGGTCATAGAATAGATAATATTTATATGATAGTCTTAGATGGTATGCCTTCAAATGACGATAAATGTTTGATTAGTAAGGAAGATGACTCTTGGTTATGGCATAGAAGAATAGCACACATTGGCATGGGTCAATTAAGTAAATTGATATCCTTAGACTTAGTAATTGGCTTACCAAAGCTCAAATTTGAAAAAGATAAAGTTTGTGACGCTTGTCAAATGGGAAAACAAGTAAAGGCTTCTTTTAAATCAAAAAATATTGTTTCTACCACAAAGCCTTTACAACTTTTACATATGGATCTTTTTGGACCAACTAGAACTATGAGCTTTGGTGGCAATTACTATGCTTTGGTCATTGTGGACGATTACTCTCGCTATACTTGGACTTTATTTCTTACATATAAAAGCGATGCTTTTAAATCATTCAAGAGACTAGCCAAACTCATTCAAAATGAACAATCTTCAAATATTGTTTCAATTAGAACCGATCATGGGGGAGAATTTGAAAATCAAGATTTCGAACTCTTTTGTGAAGAAAATGGCATTGAACATAATTTTTCCGCTCCTAGGACTCCACAACAAAATGGAGTTGTAGAAAGGAAAAATCGTGTATTAGAAGAACTTGCTAGAACCATGTTAAATGAAAACAATCTTCCAAAATATTTTTGGGCGGAAGCCGTTGGCACCGCATGTTATGTTATGAACCGTGCTTTAATTAGACCTATTTTGAAGAAAACTCCCTATGAACTTTACAGAGGGAGAAAACCCAATATTTCATATTTTCATGTCTTTGGTTGCAAATGTTTTGTTTTAAATAATGGAAAAGAAAACCTTGGCAAATTTGACTCTAAAGCTGATGAAGGCATATTTCTAGGATATTCACTCACAAGTAGAGCTTATAGAATCTATAACAAAAGAACAATGGTCATTGAAGAATCTATTCATGTTGTATTTAATGAAACTAACAATGCCTTGCCTAGAAAGGAAGTTTGTGATGATGATATCATAGGAAGCATGGAAAACATAAACTTGAATGACAAAGAGGAAAATGAAAGGCAAAAAGAAAAGGAAGCAAACGATGAAGAAACACCTAGTCAACAAACCAATGATGGAAACAACCTACCACAAGATTGGAGAATAGCAAGAGGACACCCCATTGATGTGGTAATTGGTGATATATCAAAAGGGGTAACTACTAGAAACTCAATGAGAAATATTTGTAATCATTTAGCTTTTGTTTCTCAAATTGAACCTAAGACCATAAATGAAGCAATTATTGATGAACATTGGTTCTTGGCAATGCAAGAAGAACTAAATCAATTTGAAAGGAATCAAGTTTGGGAACTTGTGCCAAAACCAAATGATCATCCAATAATTGGAACCAAATGGGTCTTTAGGAACAAGCTTGATGAAAATGGCATAATAACTAGAAACAAAGCTAGACTTGTTGCTAAAGGATATAATCAAGAGGAAGGAATTGATTATGATGAAACTTACGCTCCCGTTGCTAGATTAGAAGCTATTAGATTGTTACTTGCATTTGCATGTATAATGGATTTTAAACTCTTTCAAATGGATGTTAAAAGTGCCTTTTTGAATGGATATATTCAAGAAGAAGTATATGTTGATCAACCTCCCGGTTTTGAAGATCATGACTTACCTAACCATGTTTTTAAACTTAAAAAAGCTCTATATGGCTTGAAACAAGCTCCAAGAGCTTGGTATGAAAGATTGAGTAAATTTCTTTTAGAAAAGGATTTTTCAAGAGGAAAAGTGGATACAACTCTCTTTATAAAGAAGAAAAATAATCATCTATTGTTTGCACAAATCTATGTTGATGATATTATATTTGGTGCCACTAATGTTCACCTTTGTGAAGAGTTTGCCAACCTTATGCAAAGTGAATTTGAGATGTCCATGATGGGAGAGCTCAACTTCTTCCTTGGTCTCCAAATAAAGCAACAAAAGGATGGAATATTCATCAACCAAGCTAAATATTGCAAAGAGTTGCTCAAAAAATTTGGAATGGACAACTCCAAAACTATTGATACTCCCATGAGTACATCTTGTTCCTTAGACAAGGATGAAGGAGGTAAATCCGTAGAGATCACTAAATATCGAGGTATGATCGGCTCACTCCTTTACTTAACCGCAAGTAGGCCCGACATCATGTTTTGTGTATGCATGTGTGCTAGATTCCAAGCTAATCCTAAGGAATCACACTTAAGTGCTGTAAAAAGAATTATGAGATATCTTGTGGGCACTTCACAAATGGGATTATGGTACCCTAAGGGTGCATCATGTGAGCTAATAGGCTATTCCGATTCCGACTTTGCGGGATGCAAATTGGATAGGAAGAGCACTAGTGGCACTTGCCACTTTCTTGGTTGCTCTTTAGTATCTTGGCATAGCAAGAAACAAAATAGTGTGGCTTTGTCCACGGCCGAAGCCGAATACGTGGCGGCCGGTAGTTGTTGTGCTCAAATCATTTGGATGAAACAACAACTCAAGGACTTTGGGGTTGAACTTGATCACATCCCTATAAGGTGTGATAACACTAGTGCCATAAACCTCACAAAGAATCCCATCATGCACTCTAGAACTAAACATATTGATATTAGACATCATTTCATAAGAGATCATGTGCAAAGTGGAGATTGCATATTGGAATTTGTGGAATCCTCAAAGCAATTGGCAGACATCTTTACCAAACCACTCCCAAGGGAAGTATTCTATAACTTAAGAAGAGAAATTGGTCTCATTGATCCATCATACATATGACTACTTGCTAAATATCTTTGCTAAATTGATCTCATCTTTATTGCTAAAATATATTTATCTCTTTTCCATCATAACCCCCCCTCTGTTTCGCAGTCTGTTTCTGCCCAGTACCCTTGGGTAATCGATTACCACACTTTGGTAATCGATTACCAAGAAGGGTAATCGATTACCTTCAAATGGTAATCGATTACCAAGAAGGGTAATCGATTACCTTCAAATGGTAATCGATTACCAGTGCGCGGTCTGGGTTTCTAAATCACGAGACAGACCCCTCTTTTTCCCCCAGATCCGAAACCCTTTCCCCCCCGCGACCTCCCCCCTCCCATTCTCCTCCACCACCGCGACCCCCCTCCCCTCTCCTCCACAACCGCGACCCACCACCTCCTCCGGCACCTCCACGGTTTGATCTCTCCTCTTCTTTCTCTCTTCCATCTTTGCACTTACTACTGCATTTCTTTATCTTCCTCTAAATATTTTTTTCTGTTATTTCTTTCATTCTGCATCCTTTCTTCTTATTTTTCTGCATTTTTTTTCTTTCTTGTATGTTCCATGCATATCTACTATTAACTTTTGTCATTTTTTTTCTTCTCTGTTTTGTACCCATCGATCCCCATTTTTTTCTTTTTTTCTGCATTTTCTGTCTCTGCCCCCATCATATGTCTTTTTTTTATTTGTATGATTTTTCTTTTTTTTGTATGTCTTCTCTCTTCTGTTTTGTACCCATCTACCTGTGCATGAATGGTTTTCATTTTTCTTTCCTTTACCGTTACTGTTTTGTTTCTGTTCTATTCTTATCTACTGCATTTTTTTTTCTTTCCCCAAATTTTGGACACATGTTGATTGCATTCTTAGCTTCCTGTATTGGTTTCTTTTTGTACTCATACTTTGTGCCTTGATTCATATGCTATTTCCTTGGAACCTTACTTGGCATAATTTTCTTTTGTAGGATTTTCATCACCTCATGGAATCCTCATCTCACCAAGTTCGCAAGAGGCCACGCGGCTCATGTCTTTTTGGAAAATATTTCTCTACCGCTGCCAAGTATGCCACCTTCAAAGAACATTATGCATCCCGTCCGGTCATCGCCTCAAAATGCTTGGACATTAAATTTCTGAGTGACGAAGGTTTTGAAATCTGTGATCTATTAGCTCATGCTGGAGTCCTACAATTAACTCTGCTCAAAGACCAATACTCCGACGACATTATTCGAGCTTTCTACTGCACTGTCAGCTTTGTCAATGATACTCTCAAAGCTGATATCAAGGGCAAGACCTTCTCGGTACCTCCCAGCGAATGGCCCTGCATCATTGGCTCTGCATACATCGGACACAAATACGGTGTGTATTCATTTCCCCAGTATGACCGGTATGCCTTCACGCAGTCCATTGTGGAACCCGGCATCATCGTCACACAGTCCAAGTTCAGTGTGTCCATGTTAACTATGGAAAACCGGATTCTACATTATGTGATCACTCACATGCTGTCCCCGAGATCCTCTAACTACTCTCGGGTGCTTGATGCTGACATCTTTCTCATGTGGGTGATTCGCTCCAAAATAAGTTTCAACTGGCCTTACTTTATCTGCTCACAAATGATTAAAGCCGGAAACTCCTCGGGTGCACTTCCCTACGCTACTGTCATTGTTGAGATTCTGCGTCATCAACAAATCTTTATGGAAGGTGAGACCCTCTGTGATGCTATCCACAAGCTTGGAATGCATCTGCTGGCCCAAATGCAAATTAAGCAGATCAATGGCATCTGGTGCAAGACGAC
>JAVKPL010009571.1:22500-30000 GCA_032173675.1 Gastrolobium villosum
TTTTTAAGTAAAACGTCACTGTTTCTGTCCACTGTTTTTAAGTAAAACGTCACTATTTCTGCCCACTGTTTTTAAAGAACAACCCACTGTTTTCTGCTCACTGTTTTAAGAACAAACGTCACTGTTTTCTGCTGTAAAACGCTGCTGTATGCTCACTGTTTTCTGCTGTAAAACACTGCTGTATGCTCACTGTTTTTCCACTGTAAAACGCTGCTGTGTGCTCACTGTTTCTGCTGTAAATCGCCGCTGTAAATGATTGGTTGTAATTGATTTAGGTGCGCTTAAGAAGTGAGATACTTCGCTGCTGTTTGGTATTGTTTAAGGCACGCAAAGGTAAGTGTCAGGCGATATTACCTAATGTGACTATTGACTACTGGTATAAAATTGTGACATGATGCTCCATATTCCGTAAAAGTATTATGTTCCTTATGATGAAAGGAAACTGCCAAAAATGTGCCGTGATGGCTATATGATTATGAGGTAAAGACGTTATGTGGCAGCATAACGCATATGAAAAGTATATGTGCCGTGATGGCTATATGAAAGGTATATAAGCATGCACCTTACATCATACCGCATTTTTGTACGTTTTGTGTGTGAAAGCATAGCATGGCATGCATGTACCAAGAGCATATAGGTCTTGCTTTTTAGAATAGTTATGTACAGGACCATGTGTTTGAGCAAGCATCATATAGGCATCCCCAAGGTACCGGGGTATGGGACACTTGGCATCAGTCCGCATAGGCCCACAGTTGGAATCCACATGGAGCTCAGGTGCCAGGGTATATTTGATTCCACTGTGAAGTGCGCGCACGACGGTGCTAAAAGCGCAAAGGAAAGGCGTTATATACGCAATATATGAATATGATGAAAAGGAAAGGCGTTATATGCGCTATATATATGAATATGATGAAAAGGAAAAAGGAAAAGGAACAAGGATATGTTGAAGTGACTGTTTATGATTTTGTGCCTAGTTAATACTGTTATATTACTGGTTTTGTTGCCACACTACTGGGATTATTCTCACCCCTTCGGGGCTGCTATTTTCCTAAATGGCAGGAGGACGTAAAAGCATTTGAAGGCATGATGTTTGCTGTTGCTTGCTGATGCATGGATTATCACTGTTGCTGTTTGAGTGATTGGATGACTGTAATGTTTAATGTTTTGGTACTCTTGAATGACTGTAGACCTTATCATCTCTATTTTACCTTAAACTCTTATGAACAGCGGCTATTTTGGAAAACGTTTGTGAAAGGAATTTTTGAAAGACTTAAGTGTTGAAATTTTTACAGTGCACCTTACGGGAGGTGTTTTTATGAGCAAACGAACTCCGATTTACTATTATTTTATATGCACGCGAAGCCCCCAACGTGCTCTTTCTAAATCACTCGGAATATTTTTTATCGTCTTTGAAGATGTGATAAGAAGTTTAAAAACGCTTTACGGATTTGTACGTTTTAAAGAGAACCTCTGATTAGCTTATGTGGCATTAAAGACTCTAATTCCGCTTAGCAAACGACTCTCTTGGGTGCACACAAGGGAGGGCGTTACACTAATTGGTATCAGAGCAGTTTGGTCCATGGATTTGTTTGTGATTGATTGAATTGATTGTTGATTGTGCTTATCTGCTGATTGACTGTCTAAATGTGCTATAGTTTAAGTGTTTGAGACTAGGATAGTTAGATTGTTTAGGCCGTTCTGTGATAAGACGCGGATGCATAGTTAACTTGTCCGAATTGAACTCGAGTACCTACTTGGGACTGCTGCCATAAATAACTTGCGATGAGCCTGATCAACTCATTTCATGATATTGTGAGTGCAGAATCATGGCAGGTGGTCGTGGTTCAACTCGGGGAAGGTCTGGCGATGCTGAAGAAGATCTTATCACTACTATTGGGGGACTGGCAACGTTTATTCAGAATATGAGCCAAGAATGGCGCGACCATAGGCAACAGAATCAGAACCCACCCCCACTGCATGACAATGCAGAAGAAATTGCCCGTCGGAGGTTGAAAGACTTCCGCAACTTCCAACCACCTACTTTTGAGGGTGAAGACAACCCCGAGGCTGCAGCGAAGTGGTTGCAGATGATTGAGCATATTTTCGAACGCATGGCATGCCCGGAAGCGCAGAAGACCGACTACGCGTCGTACCAGCTGATGGGAGAAGCTTTGACATGGTGGACTGGTGCGAGGGCTCTGCTGAGAGCTCAGAACGTTGAGTTGTCATGGGCCGTATTCCGACAAGTATTTTTGGATAAGTATTTTCCTAAAGCAATGAGAAGAATGAAGCACACTGAACTGCTGTCACTTAGGCAGGATAACATGTCGGTCAATGAGTACATTGCAAAGTTTGGGCAGCTGATCGAATACGCCAACTTTGACCGAAATATCTATGATGAGGAATGGCAGGTGGAGAAGTTCGAGAGCGGATTACATCCGGAAATCCGCAAGCTCATTTTGACGACGGCTAATCGTACACTTCCGGAACTCATCAATCAGAGTCGTCAGGCCGAAGGAATCATCAATGAGGCCAAGAATTTGAATAGGCAACCAGCACAATTCCACGGAGGAAACCGAGCAGGCAGATTCTTCAGGACGACACCTGGTAGGGGTCGAGGCAGAGGTCCGCAGTTGCAGGCGCGGCCTGGAAATTTTAAGAGGAGCTATACTGTTGGTCAATCGTCAACTGGACGGCAGGGTGCGACTGTTTGTGCTACATGTGGTAAGAATCACTTTGGAGTTTGTCGCAAGAACAACAATGCATGTTTTAGATGTGGCCAGCAAGGACATTTTGCTTACAAATGCCCCCAGAACGCTGATCAACAGCCTACGCAAGCACGGGTGTTCGCACTGGATGCGAAAGATGGTAATTTTCAACCTTTCTCTCTCATTTCTTTATTACAAGTTAGAAAAGAGCTCCGCAAGGGAGCAGCAGGGTATCTTTTGTCGATCGAGGCTGAGGCCTCGGTTGACAATCAAATTCAGAATGTACCTGTAGTTAGAGAATTCGAGGAGGTATTCCCGGATGAAATACCTCGATTGCCTCCTCATAGGGAAATAGAATTTTCTATCGAACTTGTTCCTGGAGTTGGACCAATCTCCATTGCCCCGTATCGTATGGCGCCTTTGGAACTTCGCGAGTTGAAGAAGCAGATAGAAGAACTTTTGGCAAAGGAATTCATTAGACCGAGTACCTCTCCATGGGGTGCTCCAGCCATCTTGATTAAGAAGAAGGACGGGAGTCTACGTCTGTGTGTAGATTACCGACAGCTGAACAAAGTTACGGTGAAGAATAAGTATCCGCTACCGAGGATCGACGATTTGATGGACCAGCTGAGAGGAGCCAGAGTCTTTTCCAAGATAGATTTACGATCGGGATACCATCAGATCCGGGTCAAACCGGAGGATATTCCGAAAACAGCTTTTAGGACTCGTTATGGGCACTACGAATATCAGGTGATCCCATTCGGACTCACAAATGCTCCAGCGGTATTCATGGACTACATGAACCGCATCTTCCGCCCGTTCCTTGATCAGTTTGTTATTGTGTTTATCGACGACATCCTGATTTACTCTTCTAATGAAGAGCTGCATGCGGAACATCTGAGGATTGTCTTGCAAATATTGAAAGAGAAGCAGTTGTACGCGAAGTGGTCGAAGTGCGAGTTTTGGCTTAAAGAGGTCCAGTTTCTGGGCCATGTCATTTCATCAGAAGGTATTGCGGTGGACCCCAGCAAGGTTGAAGCTGTCATGAATTGGGAACGACCCAAGACGGTCACTGAAGTAAGAAGTTTCTTAGGTCTTGCTGGATATTACCGAAGGTTCATCCAGAATTTCTCTCAGATAGTGCAACCCCTTACCCGTCTCACTCGGAAGGACAAGCCTTTTGAGTGGACATAAGCTTGTGAAGAATGTTTCATGGAACTGAAGAGCAGATTAACGAGTGCTCCCGTACTCACGATTCCGGATCCTACCCGAAAGTTCGAAGTATACTGTGATGCGTCGCTGAAAGGACTTGGATGCGTGTTGATGCAGGATCGTATGGCGGTAGCTTATGCATCTCGACAACTAAAGCCTCACGAAGAAAATTATCCTACGCACGATTTGGAGTTAGCAGCGATAGTGTTCGCACTTAAGATCTGGAGGCACCACTTGTATGGTTCGCAGTTTGACGTGTTCAGCGATCATAAGAGTTTGAAGTATTTGTTCGACCAGAAGGAGCTGAATATGCGGCAACGACGGTGGATGGAATTTCTGAAGGACTATGATTTTGAACTTAAATACCACCCAGGAAAGGCAAACGTGGTAGCTGACGCCCTGAGTAGGAAGACACTGCACACTGCAACTCTGATGATGGAAGAATTGAAATTGTTTGAGGCCTTTCGAGATTTGAACTTATCTGTAGACGAGAGAGGGAATAGCACAAGATTGGGAAGTATAAAGGTGGAGAATGAATTGATAAGTAGAATTAAGGAGGCTCAGAAAGATGAAGAGTTAGTCCGTGATTTGGTTGGCAACCAAGATGTTGTAAAGGATGAGAATGATACTTGGAGATTCCAAGGCCGGTTAGTAGTACCGAATGAAGAGTTGAAGCAAGAAGTTTTGCAGGAAGCTCATAAGGGTAAGTATGCAGTTCACCCTGGATCCACAAAGATGTACCATGATTTGAAGACCTCGTTTTGGTGGCCGGGTATGAAGCGTGATATTGCTGAGTATGTATCTCGATGCCTAACCTGTCAGAAGGTGAAGTACGAACACCAGAAACCGTCGGGACTCCTTCAACCTTTGGAGATTCCCGAATGGAAGTGGGACAGTATTGCGATGGATTTTGTAGTTGGACTTCCTCGGACGCGAGAAGGATATGATTCTATCTGGGTGATTGTTGATCGTTTAACGAAATCAGCTCATTTTCTGCGTGTTAGGACCACATACAATACAGAGAGGCTTGCCAGACTTTATCTGCAGGAGATTGTGAAGCTGCACGGAGTTCCTACTAGTATTGTCAGTGATCGTGATCCCAAGTTTACATCTAAGTTCTGGGAATCCTTTCAAAGAGCATTAGGGACTCACTTGAGATTGAGTACTGCTTATCATCCGCAGACCGATGGACAGACGGAACGCACCATTCAAGCTTTAGAGGACATGTTGCGAGCATGCGTTTTGGAGTTAGGAGGCAGCTGGGATAATTATCTTTCTTTGATTGAGTTTGCTTACAACAACAGTTACCACTCCAGTATTCAGATGGCACCGTACGAAGCTCTGTATGGGAGAAAATGCAGGTCACCTTTGTGCTGGACGGAAGTGGGTGAGCGAAGTATGTTAGGACCTGATCTAATTCAAGAAACATCCGAACAAGTAAAGAAGATTCGGGAGAATATGCAGCGGGCTCAGGCCAGACAGAAGAGTTATTACGACAAGCGTCATAAGCCCCTATCTTTCGAAGTCGGAGATCATGTATTTTTGAGAATCACACCTACATCGGGACTCGGAAGGAGAATGGGAGTTAAGAAGTTAAGTCCACGGTACTTAGGACCATATCTGATTATGGACCGGATTGGAGAGTCTGCATACCGGTTGGCTTTACCACCCAATCTGTCAGGAATTCACAATGTATTTCATGTGTCGCAGCTTCGGAGATATCTCTCTGATCCATCTCACGTGTTACAGCCGGAAGAAGTAGAACTAAAGGAAAATCTGACGTATCAAGTGCAACCGTTGCAAATTCTTGAAAGATCCGTCAAGCGACTCCGTTCTAAAGAGATTCCGTTGGTGAAAGTATTATGGAACAACAGATCGGCAGCTGAAGCCACTTGGGAGCGCGAGGACGATATTCAGAAACGCTATCCAGAACTGTTTAGCTCTTAAGTAAGTTTATTTTGCGGACAAAATTCCTATTTGGTGGGGAGAGTGTAACATCCCACATAAGTAGTAAAATACATAGGTGTTAAAATGAGATAGATGCATGTGTATGTTTGATGGCTTGCGAATTGTTTGACCTTTATCATTGGATGAGACTAAGGTAAGTATTTAAATTAAATCATAGGAGAATGCATATGTAGGCATGTGAAATTTATAAAAATCATATGAGTAATTTGAGTGTGTGTTAGAAGGCTTTAGTGTTTATTGGACCTTGGAAGTGGGCTAGTGTGTGTGGACTTGTCACTATTGGACTTGTGTGATTGGATCCATTGTATGTGTAGGCCAATGGCCCAAGGAGGCTTTTGGATCAAGCTAGTTCAGCCCAAGGTTGTGTCCACACTTATCTCCCCTAAGCCTTGTCCAACAAGGTTGTTTGTGTACCAAGGAACTTTCACATGGCAATAGTAGTCTTTTTCCCACTCATTTCATGCGCATAAAAGGATGGAAAAGACTTAGAAAATCTGCCAATTTTTCCCTTGCTTGACCGCCACATCACCTTGCATGTGCATCACTTGATTTCAACTTCATTGCATGGAAGACACATGTACTATTTAGCATGATTTTGGGCTGCATTCTTCTTCATTTTAGGCGCACATGGAGGGGTCATAAGAGCAGATTTTTATGACACAAAATCTGCATTGAGTGTTGACTTGGAGAACCACCTTACACCTTCCATCATGAGGCTGAAATGTGCAGATTTCTGCATGCTTTTGGCAGTCCATCATGAGCCAAATCTGCCCCTTGCTTCCACATGCATCCAAAGAAGGATTTTGGGGCTGCATCTCCCTCATCATATGCGCACAAGGACAGCTCCAAATCAGAGTTTAGGCTGCCACAAATCTGTGCTCATGATGACACCTCCCTCCACTCCACCTTGTGCGCATGGTTTAGTCAATTGTGTGAAAAATTCTGACTTAGGACAGCATTCAGATCTGAACCTATCTCCCTCACCTCCTTGCATGTGCATAGAGTAACCAAGAAGCAAACCTTTGCTTGTTCAACCAAGTTTGCAGCCCCATCCTCACAAGTAATCAGATTTGTTATCATTGCAACCTCCCCTCACCTTTCCTTTAAGTTATGCGCACAACAAGAGGGCTTCCCCACTTTGCACAAGTGCAGCCAACTTTCCTCCCTCATTCCCTCACTCCTAGCCGAACATACAAGCACCCTTGGAGCAAGAAGACTTAGCTAACTCATCTTCCCTCACCTCTCAAAACCGTAGCCTATACCCCAAGCAAGTGTAAGTTTTCCTCCTCACTCTCCCTCACTGTCCAGCCTTGCTACTCAACCTTGGAAGCTGTCCAAGATTGTCCCTCCTCACCATTTATGCGCATAGATCATCTCCTAGGAAGTGTGGACTTGTTGTTGGTAGAACTAGAAAGGTGTGGTGTGTGAGCAAGAAGTGTGTGCTACAAGAGGTAAGCCTAGAACTTAGACCTCTTTCATTGTGTAACCATGTGTGTGCTTGAATGTCTACTTGGTTCTATTCGGTTTTGGATTCAAGAATGAGCATGGTGGAAGTGTAATGAGCTATTTGATAATGATTTGTATGCATGAAAGTCTCATGGTTATGCTTAAG
>JAVKPL010009572.1:0-38626 GCA_032173675.1 Gastrolobium villosum
TATTCGATGGGGTATTCCGGGTTGAGGCGATGGGCTTGTTTGGTGTGGGCCTTCTTACCGGGTTCATGAAGTAAGCCGGCTTATATGGGCATTTAGCCCGGGTTCATGGTACAGATCCATAACAGTTGCCCCCCAGCCAGGTTATCCGATATTTCGGGTTGCCTGGATGTCTGAGAATGCGGGTGATATAACCCGGAATGGCTTATCGATTGCGCTTTGTTTGTGGCTCTTTTTCGGATCTCGGTCAATCTCTCTCTTTTACGCACGTCTGGCCACATGTCATGGTTTGCGTGCCTTTGCGTGCTGCAGCTACTTCATGCAGTCTTGTTTATCGTGCGCATTTATGAGTGTCATCATTTTAGTGTGTCGAATCATTGCCTTTTGCGGCGATGGGGTGGCTGCGCCTTTAGCACTCCCACGTTGTTTTGCCCGTTACGCGCGGTTTTTGGCGTTTGTAAACCACTATGTGTTTGGAATGACCATATTATCCCTGCTCCTTGGCCTTCCTGTGGCGCTCTTTTTATTCTGCAGTTTCTATTTTTCTTTGTCATTTGCCTTTGTCATTTGCTCAGCTATCGTTTCTAAGCTCCTGCTGTTTATTGTGATTTCATTTCGCTGCAACTTTCATCCATTTGCGCTTCCATAATCAGGTATTTGTGGTTTTTACTTCTGCTTGCATTTTCTTTCTCTTCGTAGCTTAACATCTTCCTCGCTTTTCTGAAACGTGATTTCCTGTTAAAGAAGCGTTTTCTTCTGACCTTAATTTTCTTAACAAAAAATGGGAAGGAAGAAATCCTCCTTCCCTGTTTTGCGGTGCGTCCAGGAGGTTGACGTGAACTCCAACTTGTTAGAACGAATTCCTCCTGGTGCCCGTTATTGGCTTTGGGGGATTCCCAGGACCGCAGAGGAGGAACGGCAAGCCATGCTTCGTGGGCACCGTGGTTCAAAACCTCGTAAAGGTGGTCGAGGAGACCGTGGTCGAAGAGACCGTGTATCCTCCAAATCCCGGGTTCCACATTCTATCCGGGTTCCATCACCCAATCCTTCCCTTCCTTTATCTGAAAGTCCCAGATTTATGAGTTCTGGCCTTGGGAATTCTCGCCCTTCTCTTCCTGTTCCCCAAGATGGCCCTTGTTTTTCATGCGTTTACCTGAGCTCTCAACTCGTCCAGCAAGGATGTAGCTCTTTAGCAGACTCTACCCTTGATAGTTGTCGTCATGGGAGCATTCCAGTTCCTACTCCTTTATCCGGCCGAGTTAATGAACCAATTACAATTTCTGACCTGTCCTCGTCGTCATCTAGTGATTCATCTGATAGCACTTTTATTTCAGGTATATCCATCCTCTTCTGATACCCTTTTTGTTTGCTTTTCATTTCTAGGTTTTAATGGCATGTGTCCCTGAAGATGTAGATGAGTCGGGTTCGAGCGAGTCGTGTTTCGAGTCTCCCCCTTCTTCTCTAGTTGCTCAATTCCCCTGGGTAACATATGAGGTTTTAAATACCACGTCTGGAATGAATTCCGATGACGTGGCTGGTCTTCCTGTTGGGCAACTGGAAAATTATGATATTTGCCCGCCCTCCGAAGATGAACCCGTGTGTTCTGGAGGGGCAGAGAATGAGCCCTGCTCTTTCTTTTTTTATCGAGATGTGATAACACAACTCGGTGTTCGATTTCCTCTGACCGAGTTTCAGATGGAAATTCTTAATCATTTGCACATATGTCCCACTCAACTCCACCCCAATGGCTGGGGTTTTGTAAAAGCTTTTGAACGTTTTTGCGCGTATCTGACGCTTGTCCCGTCAGTTTGTGTCTTTTTCTATTTTTTCCAAGTTGTATCCTGCCGCACTGGTCGCGAACCTCCTGAACGGAAGGGATGGGTTACCGTTCGCGGAGTCCCAGGTCGCAGGTTATTCCGAGTTTATACTGACTCCTTTAAACATTTTAAGGATCAGTTTTTCAAAGTTTCCTCCCATCCTGAAAAGGAGGTGTGGTTTCTTAATAACTGCGGGACTGAGGATGTAGAGGGAAAGTTCCCTTTATGCTGGTCGTTTGATCACTTCCGGTTTCCCCCCGCAAGTTACCGTTTTAATGAATCCGAGTTGAGCCCTTCGGATATCAACACGGCTATTGCTATTGGGAGTTACCTGCGAACCCGACAGCCTGCCAGTGTTGCCTCGTTGATTTACAAATCTCAAGAGGAGCTTGACCTGGAATTAAGTATGTTCATCTTTGCATTTTAATTTTCTCCTGAAATTTTTGTTGCCGTACCTAACACTTGTTTTATAGTTCCAGATATGGTGGGTCAGGCTCAAGAGGATCAAACCAGTAAGAAAACTGAGCTGACCAACCTAGTTGGTTATCTGTTTTGAGTCGAGGTGCTACTGCCAAAGCTGCAGATCCGCCCAGCAAAAAGCGGAAAGTTGTCGATGAGCAGCCTAAAAAACCTGCCGCTGAAAAGCCTAAAACTGTAGAAAAGCCAAAGGGAAAACCGGATAAGAGCATTCCGGCTGCTCCAGTGGTGACCCCGGCTGTTATCATGCCCCCTCCTCCTGCTGGGATTTCCAAACATGTGTTGTGGAAATCAGGTCTTACCAGTTCTCTCCGCGAAGCCATCTGTCCGCCAGAGATATTTTTCAACTCTTCTCCCTTCACAGCCGCGCAAATCAAAGAGCTGGAAGATATGGAGGTTGGTTGTATGAAGATGTCGGGTATGGTCCGACCTCTGCTGTCGCTGAAGAAAGATTATCTTCGGACCTACAACGACTTAGCTGCTTGCCAAGGAGAGAAATCGAAGCTCCTGGCTGAGAAGTCGAAGCTCCTGACCGAATTAAAAGAGGTCAAGGATGCGCTGACGAAGGAGAAGACGGAAGGAGGGAAGCTGACGGAGGATCTCTCTTCCACTAGGGAAGCCTTGGCCAAAGCTCAGAAGGATTTCAAGGACCTTAAAACTGTGCATGACTTTAATCATAAGTCGTTGACGGCTATTAAGCAGAATTTTGAAAATCTGGAGGCGAAGCTGGAGGAATCCGAGTCCATTGCCCAAGCTTATAGGGGGGAACTCGAAAAGGCAATAGCGGGTTCTTTTGAGAATGCCCTTAGCCAATTGCGGGTTGTGAATCCCGGGTTGCAGTTTTCCATACGTGGCATCCATCCGCAAGCCTATGTGAGCAATGGTGCTATCGTTGGGTGTCCTCCGGAATCTCCACCCTGTGACTCGGCCAACCCTAGTGAGGATCGCTCCGTGGAAGAGAAAGGCAAAGAGGTCAACACGTGTCCCCCCCTTCTTCCTAGTTTTTGTAAATTTGATTTCCAGACTTTTTAAGTCCTTCCTGTAATGAACATGTGCGAATGTGCATCCAGTTTTATATAATATTTTTAGCTTTTGACTTTCGTCAGCTATTTTTGTTTAAACAACCTGGCCAAGGTTGGAGCATATTTGACGGATTCCGATTTTGTCATTTTATTTATGACGCATATTGTTGGGTTCGTTATGCAAACTAAACCGGCATGTACATAGATCAAAAACGTCTATGTGAAGCTTTCCAAGGCAGAAGCAATCGTAACACCTACCCATCCCCTTCTGTAAGCAAAGGGTGAAAGGTAACTTTGACCTGATCAGGGTCATCGTTAGCAGATTGCATCTCCTGACTTGGTGATAATTCGACATCAATAACAAATAGGAGTAGATCTTAAATAAGAAATAAATCCTCATTTATTTAATTGTTCGAGTAATATAAAGATGCCAGCATATTTGGCTTTAAAACAAAGTCCCTAGTAGAGGATAACTTTTATTATATAATAGATGAGAATTGTTCAACTATAATATGTCTTGAGTTTGTCCGCGTTCCATGTTCTTTTAATTGGTTTGCCCTCAATTGTTTCGAGGACATATGCTCCTTTTCCGAGTTTGCTTCTAACTCGGTAAGGACCATCCCAATTAGCTGCTAGCTTGCCTTCTTTTGCGTTGCGGTTACCAACGTCTGCCCTTCTGAGAACTAAATCATTGATCTCGAAGCTTCTAGGTCGCACCTTTTTATCATGCTTGGCCGCCATCTGTTGTTTGGCCGTGATATCTCGACAATGAGCTAGAACACGAGTTTCCTCAATGAGATCTAACTCGGTAGTGAGCATTTTGCTGTTTTGCTGCTCGCCTTGTTTTATACCATTCATCCGCCTCCAAGAGGCTTCTCCGACTTCAACTGGAATCATAGCCTCACAGCCATATGTCAATCTGAAAGGAGTTTCTCCTGTTGAAGTCTGGGTACTGGTTCTGTATCCCCATAGAACGAAATGTAACTGTTGAACCCAGCTTCCTTGGGCGTCGTTCATACGTTTCCTAAGTCCTTCCATAATTATTTTGTTAGCTGCCTCAGCCTGTCCATTCGACTGTGGGTGTTCGACGGAAGCGAAGCGGTGCTTGACGTGAAAGTCCTGCATCAATTGTTGGAAGCTTTTGTCCGTAAACTGGGTTCCATTGTCTGTTACCAATTCAGCTGGTATCCCGAACCTGGAAATTATGCTTTTCTCGAAAAATTTCCGGATTCTGGCAGAGGTGATAGTAGCTACTGGTTCAGCTTCTATCCATTTTGTGAAATAATCTACTGCCACAATTAACCACCTTAGTTGTCCTTCAGCCGGTTTGAATGGTCCTAAGAGGTCCATTCCCCATTTGAAGAATGGCCAAGGAGAGGATATGTAACTCATTTCTTCTGGTGGGGAGAGGATATGCTTGGCATGTTTTTGACAGCTATCGCATTTTTTCACATGCTCCTTTGAATCCCTCTCCATAGTTGGCCAGTAGTATCCAGCCCGCAGCGCTTTTCGAGCTAGTGCTTTGCCACCCATATGATGCCCGTTGATGCCTTCATGGATTTCTGACAATACGTAATCAACATCTTCATAACCAAGACATTTTAGCATCGGGGTATGCAACCCTTTCCGAAACAGCTGATCATCCACCACTGTATAGTGCGTCGCATCTCGAATGAGTTTCCGAGATTCCAGAATGTCCTCTGGTTTCGTACCTTGTTCCAGGTACTCGATGATAGGGTGCCGCCAATCTGTCATTGCGGTGATCATCATGACGCAACTCGGGTTGGGCATATTTTGCTGTATTACCGTCCTGTGGTTTCCTGGATTCTTTGTACTGGCCAATTTTGATAATATATCAGCTCGGCCATTTTCTTCCCGAGGTATGTGCTTGATCTGGGCTGTGTCGAAGTTGGCCATCAATTCTCTTACCTTCTGCAAGTATTTGACCATTAAGGGTCCTTTTGCTTGGTATTTGCCATCTATTTGTGATGCCACTAACTGGGAGTCAGTGAACACCATCACGTGATTGGCTCCGTGATCTTTAACCTGTGATAACCCAGCTATTAGAGCTTCATATTCGGCTTGATTATTTGACGTTGGAAAGTTTAACTTCAGAGAGTGCTCTATGGTGATTCCCTCTGGGCTTTCAAGAATGACACCAGCACCACTCCCCTTTTGGTTAGAAGATCCATCAACAAAGACTTTCCATGTTCTGCCGGTTTGCTCTTGTTCCTGGTGTGATGACGTCATTTCCATTACGAAGTCGGCCAAAGCTTGCGACTTAATAGCCTTCCGACTTTCATAACTGATGTCGAATTCACTTAGCTCAATTGCCCAACTTGCCATCCTTCCTGCCAAGTCTGGTTTGTGTAACACTTGCCTGACCGGCTGGTTGGTGCGGACTCGGATCTGATGTCCCTGGAAGTAGGGCCGTAATCTCCTTGCTGTAACTAGCAATGCATATGCTACTTTTTCCAACTTTTGATATCGTAACTCGGCTCCTTGTAGCGCCCTGCTAATGAAGTAGATTGGCTTCTGGTCTTCTTCTGTCTCCTTGATTAGGACTGCACTTACGGCTTCCTCACCCACAGCCAAGTATAAGGTCAAAATGTCTCCTGATTCGGGTTTGGTCAATATTGGCGGGGTTGATAAACATCGCTTTAATTTAGCGAATGCTTGTTGGCATTCCGGGTTCCAGTCCGCTGTTGCTTCCTTTTTTAGTAGTTTGAAGAACGGGAGGGCCTTTTCCGCCGATTTGGGTAGAAAACGTGTCAATGCCGCGATTCTGCCCGTCAGTTGTTGTACTTCTTTTTTATTTTGGGGCTCCCTCATATCCAGAATTGCTCTGCACTTTTCGGGGTTTGCTTCGATTCCCCGGTGAGTTAACATGAACCCCAAGAATTTGCCTGCTGGAACGCCAAATGCGCATTTAGCCGGGTTGAGGCGTATGCTGTAGGTTCTGAGTTTGTTGAAGGTTTGTTCCAAATCCTTAATGTGTATTGCCGCACAAAAAGATTTGACAATCATATCATCAATGTAGACCTCAACATTCTTTCCCAACTGATCTTCAAAAATCTTGTTCATCATTCTCTGGTACGTGGCTCCTGAATTTTTTAGGCCAAATGGCATTACGTTGTAGCAATAGTTCGCCTTTTCAGCAATGAAGGCAGTTTTCTCCTGGTCCTCGGGATACATTGGGATCTGGTTGTATCCCGAATATGCATCCATGAAGGATAAAAGTTGAAAGCCAGCCGAGTTGTCGACCAGTTGGTCTATATTGGGCATTGGGTATGAGTCCTTGGGACAGACTTTGTTTAGGTCTGTATAGTCGGTGCAGACCCTCCATTTGCCATTTGGCTTTTTGACCATCACGACATTGGCCAGCCATGTGGTGTATTGTATTTCTCGAATGAAACCCGCCTCCAGTAGTTCCTTGACATGATCTGCCAAAACTTGTTGTCGTTCTGGTCCTAACTTCCTTTTTCTCTGGGAGATCGGCACTGATCCTGGGTAAACTGATAGTTTATGGCAACAGAATTCCGGGTCGATACCCGGAATTTCTGACGACGTCCATGCAAAGACATCCTTGTTGTTCCTGAGAAACTCCGCAATTTCTGCTTTGAGGGAAGGATCAGTGGACTTGCCAATTCGAGTGTATTGACCGGGTTCGTCTCCTAGGGTTAAGTCTTCCAATTCTCCATCGGGTTCTGGGCGTGGGACTGTGTCTTCTCTCATGTCTAGTTCAACAACATTTACCGCTTTCCTCTTGCCTTCATTCATTCCTCCGGTGTTGGGGATGTATTTATCTCCTGGATGGGCTCGAGGGGGGTTTATCTCCTTTACTGTGTCGAAGTAACAGCCTCGAGATTCTTTCTGATCACCGCAGACTGTGATGACTTCATTGGTACTACTCAACATTTTGATCTTTTGGTGCTTGGTGGATACCATCATGTCCCATTCATGTATTGTGGGTCGACCTAAAATTACATTATATTCAGAGGGGAAGTCGGCTACTATGAACCGTACGCGTTCTGATTTAAACGCGTTTTTTGTTCCCAACGTTAGTCTTAGATCTATGTATCCTTTGGGAGTGGTGTGCTGCCCATTGAAGGCAATTAGCTCAGTTCTGCAAGGGTGCAGATCTTCTGCGTCGAGATGCATTTTTTTGAATGCGTCCCATAATATGATATCAGCACTGCTTCCGGCATCGATGAAGATTTTTTTAACCCGGCAGTTGACTATAGTTCCTGCGATGACGAGTCCATCGACATGTCCAGGCATTATTCCTCGCATGTCCTCCTTTGTAAAATATAACAAAGGAGGATCCTGTTCTCGTTGTGTCTGCTTGAAACTGGGATAGTCCCTGACGGAGAAGACTTCCCTTAGGTATTTTCGTCTTGCGTTCATTGTGTCACCACCACCTCCAAGGGCTCCGCTTATTACGTTGCACTCAAAGGCTACTTCTGGGAATTCATCCTGACTGGGACCTTTCCCGGAAGTGATATTTTCTGGGGTCTTATTTTCTTGTGGATTCCTGTTTCTCTGACTGTTGTCAAACTTTCTTTTGTTATTTTTGCCTCCTTGTGTTTGGATCACATACTGCCTTAGTCGACCATCTCTTACAAATTTTTCAACTGCATCTCTGAGATCCCAGCATTGATCTGTAGTGTGACCGGGTCCGTCATGAAATGCGCAATATTTTGACTTGTCCAGTCCACCTCTGTTAAATATAGGCCGAGGTCTTTCCACCTTTCGCATGTCCGTCATGGCCACCTCTCTCCAAATTTGCGATCTCGGGGCGTTCAGCGGGGTATATTTGTCATATTTCCCCATCCGATCTCTGGAATCCGGGATTCGCGGCCTGTTTTCTTTTTTCCGGAAATCGTTACGATCCCGGTGCTGTGGCAATGGGTTTTTGTCTTTCAGAAGTATGCCCTTTGCCTCTTCTGGCTGGGCATTGGCTATCTCCATCTGCTCGAGCTCTAAGTATTTCTTAGATCGAGTTCTGAATTCTTCTAGTGTCTTGACAGGGTCTTTGTATATCGATTTGGCCAATCTAGATGATCCGTCCAAACCGGCAACAATGAGGTGAACGTGAACGTTCTCTGGTAAGTTTGGTACTTGTAGCGCGGCGTCTTTGAATCGATTAAGGTATTTTTGGAGGGTTTCTCCAGGATTTTGTCGTATTTTACCGAGTGCGAACTCGGATTTGGGATGTTTCTTGCTCGTGGCGAAATTAAGAAGGAAACGCTGACCGAATTCATCAAATGAACTGATGGAATTTGCAGGGAGGGTGGAGAACCATGCCTGTGCCGCTCCTGTCAAGGTAATTGCAAATATTCGGGATATGAGAGGTTCATCAATTCCTCTGATGTACATGTCGGTATCGAAAGCATCGATGTGAACTTGTGGGTCTTGACTTCCATCATATTTTGGTAAGCGTGCAGAATCAAAATCTTCAGGAAAAGGGGCATTCAAGATCGTGCTAGTGAAGGGACTGTTATTGTATTGCCCCTTACTATACCGTCTCTTATATGAGCCGGGTTCAGCCTCGCGCCTACCCCTGTCGAGATGTATCTCCTCCTGATTCCTTGGATTGCCCGTTTCTGCTGGGGGAACGGGGTTTGTAGCAAGCGGAGTGACGGTTTGTCCTGCTATGTTGATGTCGTTTTGGACAGGGTTGAGTTCATGCTGGGCTTGATTCTGCTGAGATGAGTGGCCCCGTTCACCCTCTTGCCGAGGTTCAATGATTTCTCTCAACCGACGTTCCAAGTCGCGGATCCCACGTGAATGCTCTTCCCGCATTACGCGAAGATCGTGTTGACGTTGGCGGTTGGAGCGGTCTTCCATCTCCGTCATGCGTTGTAGAATGACCGTAAGAGTCGTATGAGCCAACCGAGATTCTGGATCGGTTGATTGGACGATATTGCCTGCCAGATCTCTGGCGTGTACTGGTGGGTTCGTCCGAATTTCTGGTTGGCGTTGCGCATGCCTCAAGGGAGTAGAGGCAGAATCTGATATGTCTTCACTGATGTGGACATGATCGTGGTTCATCACATCATCCCTCTGGTGTTGAGGTTGGTTTGTTTCCTCCAAAACTGGTTCCAGAGGTGGATTAGGTTGGCTGTTGCTTCTTGTGTGAACCACCATGATGTAGACGTGGGTATGTTCCCACAGACGGCGCCAATGTTCTGTCCTGTGGACAGAGATGTTCAACCTTTGTTAGGTTGATTGATCGCTTTGGACCGTATAGCCTTGACCAGGGGTATCTATGGAAAAGATATCCCTATGCCTAGCTTGATCACTGCAAAGTATATGAATGTGGTGATAGTGTGTTGTGTGTGTATCGAATATCAAGTGTCTTGTTCTGTCGAGGAGCCCTCCTATTTATAGGGGCTGCCTCTGATTTGAATTGGTGTAGCTGAGCTGTAATGACGCGGGATCATCAATGCTTTGTCGGCCGTTACCAGAGGTTACGTATCAGATATCACGTCTCCATAACTACAGCCCGTTTCAGGTATTCAAATGGGGAATATTCGATGGGGTATTCCGGGTTGAGGAGGATGGGCTTGTTTGGTGTGGGCCTATCTTACCGGGTTCATGCTACTCCACATTCTTTACATTCAAGGAAAAAGTAAGCCGGCTTATATGGGCATTTAGCCCAAGTATAATATTGGACTTAAATTGGCTTAAAGAAAGACTATGAGTGGCAGTTGTGATCAAATGCTTCATGGTAATACTTTTATCAAGAGTTTCTGTTTTTGCTTGAAATTACACAAGACTTGATTAATTATTAATTTAATGGGGACGGTAACGAAGCTCTGATACCATATAAATAACCCAATTAATAATATCAATATTCCCTCTGAATTCTCTTTTCATAATTTTAATCATTATTGTCTCTCTTTTACCTTCTAATATGGTATGGTATCAGAACCTGGGTGTCACGGTTCGATCCTCACCGCCTCCACTTTTTCTTGTGAAATTTCTTAGCACAGGTAAGTTGGGCCTGATGCAATATCCACGATTCAAGCCCAAAGGGCTCTTGCGTGAGAGATATGTTAGAGAATAATATAAACCATTAAAAAGGTCATCACCTAATTAATACCTTAAGGTTTTGGGTTGAGATGTAGTGTTGGAACCACTTGATATGGTGGTCTTGCTTAACCCATTGGTGGTGGTCCCAGCCACGGGCTTCCCCTAGACTCTCCTGACAGTGGTGACAATGGTATCAGAGTCGGGTTGGATTCGGGCTAGCCAGATATTTGGTAGGAGGCGGGTTAAGTACTTTGAGTCTGGGTACTCGGAGAGAGGGGGACCATATCAATGTTGGGTTTCACACTTGAAGGGGAGATTGCTGGGATATTCAAGTGTGATGAGTCTCACATTGATTGATAATGGGCTAAGTGAAGTGGATATAAGTGGATAGACCCATGAACCCAATGTCTTAAGGTTTTGGGATAAGACATGATGTCGAATCCACTTGCTAGCATTGGGCTAGCTTAGCCCATTACCGACCAATGTGGGACTCATCACACTTGAATATTATTGGGTGAGGCTACATTAATAGTTTATATATTTCTAACACGTCCCCTCACAAGAGAAAGTGGAGATGGTGAGAATTGAACCAATTGGTTCTTTACAGATTTCTACATGAATTAAATTGTGTTGTGAGATTTGGCAGTTTTTTTTTGGGTAAGACCACAAGGTTTGGGACAATTCCTCCATCAGATGTTGGCTGGCCCTTGGCCACAAGGTGCTTCCAATGAGTTCGGAACCCCTGCATTGCAGGTAAAGTTCGCCTTAAATGGAACTCAGTTTGCCTATTGAGCCACTCCTTACGGTTGGGGATTTTGCACTTATTGCTTGCTAGTATATTAACAAATTACCTCACTAGCATTTAACCTGGAAAATGCAATGTAAGTAAAGTAATTAAAAAATAAATAAATCAATAAATTATGTATAAAGAGCTTTGGTAGGGGTGTGTGGTTTTTTTTTTTTTAATAAAATTTGTAAGCAAATAGAATCATGTTTTCTTAAAAAGTTATAATAACTTAGCATGCAACATTTACAAGCTACAAAAGATGGAAGCTTATGCTTCTGTTCTATATTTAGTCGAGTGTAACAAGTTACAAGATCAATCTTGAATTCTTCATTAGTTATACGAGGTGGGATATTCTTACTACCAATATTTTCTACTACCAACTTACTACCTATCTAATCACCATTGGATCAACATTTTCTCTTTTTTCAAAAACTTTTTAATATTCTCTCTCTTTGATTCAATGGTGATTAGATAGGTAGTAAGTTGGTAGTAGAAGATTTTGATAGTAAGAATATCCCTCCTTTAATTATACATGTTAAAAACCATGCTGCGAGGAAAGTAGCTTTCAATGTCTACAATAATAATTAGAATAAGTACTTCAAAACTATCACTTACTTCTCCCTTTTTGGCCTCATCTAATCGATTGTAAAACCGTACAACATAAAGATCCTGGGGAAAAAAACAAAATATACTTAGCTTCAGTTAAATTTGCAAGGTAATCGAACATGTACACCCAAATCACACCAGATTTTGAGTTGAATCTCAGAGAGAATATTCCATCAAAACTAATATACAATCAGTCTAATGTACTACACACGAAGAAATACATATGCCAGGATTTATACCCCACTGTTGACCTTTCGACGACCTAGCTCCTCCACCATTAGTGCGGGCCCTACAACTCCCTGCCTAATGGGTTTCTGCACAGTGAATAGTTTTAGCATTAAATATTTAACTATTATTATCAACATAGAGATAATAGAAGAAAAGAAAAAACAGAAAACCAACAAGTGAAATGGCATTACAACCCACATTTGAAAAAAACTAAACTGTAAGATTATCAAAAGATTGTTCAATTAAAAACTACTGACTCATAGACAACAGAAACTACTGACTCATAATCCGTCAAACTAAATAATCTTTTGTAAATAAAAAAGTAAGAGTGACAATGAGGCTTGGCTCAACTGGAAGGATCAAACAGGGAACAGAGTCAACAAAAAGGCCTTGGCAACTAAGTTAGTTGGGTCTTCTTAGAAGGTTTATCTTTTTTAGTTACTTGGGAAGCTTGAAGAAGGTTAGTTTTGTTAATGATTTGAGACCATAAATCTCATACAGGATCGGTGTTACATAAAGACCTGCTCCTATTTGTTTCTGCAGTATCTTAAGCACAAAAGAAACTGAAAGTTTGATGAAAACCGTGCTATTTAGAATTGAAGCATAAATTCCTTCTGATGACAACTAGTGAAATACAGCAGTAATTAGCTTTTGATCCAGCTTGTGATCTATTTCCAATAACCTTTGTCAAAATTTAGCTGACTGGATGAAGCATACTATGAAGCACCGATACTTCGAATTTTTTTTCCAATGAATCCGATACGCGTGGAAACGTATTGTATCGTATCGACGAATTAATGGTCGTATCGAGAACGTATTGAAAACGCCATGTCGAAACGCCGTGTCGGAGTCTGTACTTCATAGGAAGCATAAGCCTTAAGGTTTTAAATTGGGATAATCAACATTGTTTTCTATCTCCATTCTGCCACTGATACATACTATCAAATAATTTATCAAACTACGAAGTTCCCCAGTTCTTCATCAAAAATAATTTCTAATTTCAAATGAGCACAGCAGTAATCATCACACACAAAATTTGCAGCTACCGAAACAAATAAACTCGAGCTGATTTTATTTTATTAATTTTTAAAGTGAAAAGAATATTATATAATTAATCCACCGTAACCGTAAATTCCAGGACCATAAGATGAAGTACAGAAAATTGCAAGTAAAAGAAAGAGAAGAAGGAACATACAATGGCAGGGTTATCGTGAGGATCACGCTTGTACATGGCAACATATTTCCCCCTAATGAAGAGGTATCGGAGATGACAGTACTCAAGGCCAATGGAATTGACTCCTAAGTGATAAACCCAACCAAAGTACTCAAATATTCCTCTATCTTCGCTGCGCTCAGAAATTCCACTACCGGAATTGTTCAACGACGAAGCTGCTGCTGCTTCCATCGTAAGCTTTAGATCAAACTCATCTGATTCTTCTTCTCTCTTCTTTTTATTATCATTATTTTTTTGCCTTAATTTCTCCGATTCAGTGCACACGGAGTTTGATGGTGTGAGTGGGTCCCACTTCTCTTTTTGGATAGGTAGGTCCGAATTGATTGAGGTTGAGCTTAACCACGCCATTGCCAGATGGTAGTTGCCACTTGCCACCTATTATTAGCTTTTTCTTATTCTGCTTAGTGCTTCCTTGTTAGTGGAGTGATTCTTCTTGTCGACAAGAAAATTAATGAAATTAAATTGTTTTGTTTAATATAAATAGTTTAATGTATGTATATAGGGGTTTATGTATATAACTTGTTGCTTGTGTAAAGTGACTTTTGCTTGGCATTTGGATGAGAAAAATAAAAAGAGGGAAAACAAACTTTTGAAAATTTAAGAAATTTTCAATGAGAACATTTTTGGCCTTTTGTTTTTGGAGTAAAATTAAAAGGGAGGTGATTTCTTTTTTACTAAGAAAGTATGTCCTTCACTTCTTCTAATAAATTGTTTAAAAATAAGAGTAAAAATCTTTTTTGTGTACTCAGCAAATTTTACGCTTTAGTCCCTAGTAACTAAAAAGGTTATTCATGGTTCCTAACAAATTTAAAGTAGACCAATTTAGTCTTTTTAAGGGATTAATGTGGATCTTTTTGAATTTATGAAGAGGGATCACAATTTCAACTAAATGGGTCCAGTTTAATTTTTTTAGGGACCATAAACAACCTTTTTATTTTTTCAAGGACTAAAATAGATATGATAAAATTTGTTGAGGACAAAAAAAAAGATATTTACTCTAAAAACAAATAAGTTGTATAGTTAGGTTGTTCCAAGTGGTCCTCGAGTTTCCTTGGTTTTGAGGTTAACGTCCATTATGAAGGATGGACTAATATTTGGCACCATTATGAAGGTTGGACTAATATTTGGCACCATCTAGCTAACCCAATTCAAATTAATTAGATTCAAAATAACTATAATTTTTTTTTTCCAGGTGGAATCATTTGTGTTTACTAATAATATTTTTAAAATGTATAAAAAAGACAACGTAAAAATAAAGAGTAAAAGATGTATCTGGTAATACAGTCAACTATAAATTCATGTTTGAACAGTATAAGAGTAAAAGCTCTATTGAGTTATAAATACTGTTGAGTCACACTTCAGTAAGCCTCCGTAAATGCAAAACAAACCGGGCACAGATCAATGGAAAGAAAATTAAAAACAACGATTTCAGTTAACATGCGGATCTGCAAAGTTTCTTTTTTATTTAAAATCTAGGGTTTTTATTTTCAATGAATGTTGAATATAAAATATTAAATGAAAAGAGATTATGAATTTGAAATAAAAAATAAAAACAAAAAGAATAATTACGATATTATTTGAGCCAGAGTAAAATAAAATATTAAGTGATACTTGAAAAAGCAGTCTAATTTAATAAATATTCACATTGTTTGAAATCGGTGTGAATATCTTCCAAAATCACTCCTTTTGGTTGAAAGGAAGAAGCAATTTTACAAAGCTTTCCTCGGCTTACGTATTACTAAAATGTAAAGCGACTGTACTCGGAATTTTTAGTGTGGTTTTTAAAATTATCTTACATTTTAAGTAATATTTCACAATCAATTAAATATAAAATCAAAAATTTTAAATCAACATTTCTAATAATATTTTGACTTATTAATAACTTTTTAATCACATTTTCAAAAAATTCATTTTCCCAATATAATTATAATAATCGCAATGAATTTAAATGAGGAAAGCATCTAGATTTCAATGAATTTAAGTATATTTTAATAAAAAAATACATGTGTATTTTTTTTTTTTCAGATTACCAAAAAAAACTATATTTTTTTCTTTTATTGTCACCGCTTACTAGCATAACTTATGTTGCACTAACTGGACACAAAAAACGATATGCCGACATGTTAGTTCTAAAAAATATCATATTCTGACACATTGGGATATATTTTGATATTAATTATATTAAATATTTATATTTAATACATTTAACATCATATCATGAGTCATATAACCAAATAAATATTCAAATTTTATAACATGATTATAAACAAAAATATTTTTCCCTACCTTGTTAATTTTTCATGTCAAATTTCATAACCGAAAGAAATTGATTTATAAATTATTTCTTTATGTATAGTTAACAAAATAAAATTTAGTTCTAAAAAAAAGTTTCGGATACGTGTAAGAGCGTTGATTGCGTGCCAAAAAAATTGACTGCGTGTTAGAAAAATATGTCGGAATATAATAAAGCATTTAAAATATTAATCGTGTGTCGAAACGTGTCGGTGTTAGACACAAATTTTTTAAAAAATTCGCGTGTCCATGCACCGAAGAGTATAACTATATAGGGCATTGTCCTTATCCACATCCAAAATTAAATAATGAAATTATTGTGTGTTTAGCTGATATATATATATATATATATATATATATATATATATATATATATATATTTTTGGTATAAACTGATATATTATTTACTTGATTGATTCATGTTCATCTTTCTGGAAATATTATAAGATATTCAAAATAAATTAAAACAAAAAACTATCACGAATAATAAAATTATACAAAAATAAAGTAAAGAACTAAAAATATTTTTCAACCTTAACCCTTAAAATTAAGATTCTATATTAGATTAGATTAGGTTATAATATTCATGAAATTGTCATTTATCTATATATTTATTTATCGTCACTATCATTCTCAAATTATGTATTTTTTGTTTTTTGTTTTTAAATAATTATTTTTTTTAAAAAATCACTTTTCAATTCTTCCATTTATGTATTTTTAATTTATTTAACTTCTTAATTTTTTATTTTATAAACAGAAACCGAGTATATTTATATTTTTAAAAACCACATTAATAAAATGTATAAAAAATGTAATTATTTTATATATTTATAATTTTTTATTATTATTAATCGTATAAGTTTTGTTGATAAAATTATTTGAGTTAGTCATGGTAAAATTGATTGAATTGAATGGTTAACCAGTCAAAACGGGATGCGTTAAATTGTGTATTTCAACCCATCAATTATAATAACCCACCGGGGCGGGGTGGGTCAACTCGCGGGTTAACTTGTATTACTTTAAAAAAAAGTATTACATGTTAGATTATACCTTGATTATTGTATATGAAGGGCTATTTTGTCAAATAAAATATTTTCTTTTAGAATCATAATGTTATTATTTGATTGGAAATGTAATTTTTTATTTACTTTTATTATACATAAAATGAGATTAACACAAAAAATAAAAGAAACTTAAACATGTTTTTAAATAGAAGATGTGTTCATTTGCAAATATTTACATGTTTGATGTCATTATTTCGTCATATAATAATGCTGAAATTATTAATTAATCTTAATGTATGATTTATATAACTATGTTAAATGAAATTATTGGTTTAAATCATAATTCTATCTTTATTGCTCCATACTTTTTTAAAATTGATAAATATTTAGATATTAGAGATTTGAAATAAAAGATTAACATTAGCGTGTTTAAATATTTTTTTAATATTTTATTATATAAGCTTCAAAACTTGGTGGGTTACTCACCAATGGCGAGCAAACCCTGTTTGGTGGGACGTGATGGGTTGACTCATTTTGTCATCTCTAAATTTTATGATTTAATTACAAAATTAATTTATAAAAAAATAATAAAGATTATATAATTTTTGTTATGTCCTTAAAAATTTAATCAACATGTCAGAAGTGAGAAAAAATGAAAACTATTGTGGGATCCATTTAAAAAATGAAAAGGAAAGCATTGGTTGTACAAATAATAGCAAAAATATAAAATAAACAATTAACTATTTTTAATTTTGTGTTAAAATATCAATTTTTTATTTCTTGTTCAAGTTTATTGTAAAGATTAATTTGCAGTTAGTTTGGTTATAAGTTTTGTTTTTCATAAAATAGTATATTAGCCTATTTGCGGAAACTAGCAACAAGGCTAGAAAACAAATATTGTTTTTATTTATGGAATAGCGCATAATATGTATGGCTACAATAAATGAAAATTTAATATTAAATAAATATTCATCAACATTAGATAAATATGTTTGCTAGAGTTCTTACAGTAAAGTCGGACATGATTCCAAAATAATAACGTCAATTAATATTGTACATGGTGACAATGACATTCAACCATATACGATATGCCAATGTTGAACCTGTTGCTACATGCAAAATGAATGTACATATGTGTTGAAAGATATTACATATTGATTTTCAAATCCCGGCCTATTAATATATGAGAAAAATATTTTCTCAATGTTACATAAGAATCCAATTCTTATGTTGTGATTATTCGATTTACGTATAAATTTTTTATTTTTTTTAAATAAATGTGAGACTCATCATTAATATATATATATATATATATATATATTAAAAGGATATGGTGGCATCAATACCGCCACCGCAGGGCGGAGGGAGCGGATGACCCATCTCCACCCCTAACTCCTCATAAAAAAAAAATGTGAAGACTTTTTTTTTTTTTTAATGAGATTATGTCTATAGAAACTATCATCGTGAAGTGAAGGTACTCCATTGTCAATGTCATTTGCAGACCAATTTCGAGATTCCGTTTAAGCTTCTTGCCACGGAGGTAATCTGCTAGATTTGGTTCGGGACATAATCACCAACAGCAACCTCAAATTTATTTTCATTCCCCTAATTTCTGCCCCCCATAATAAACAATTTAATATTTAATATTGTTCGTGGCCGAGCACAAACATATAAATTATGGGTTTATTTTTTTTAAAGTTATTTTAGATAACTTTATCTAATATTCATCGAAACGACATCATTTTAGGACGTAAATCATGGTATTTTTGTAATTTTAATTTATTTCAGGGTTATAATAGTCTTTACCATTCTAATTTTTAATTTTCCAACTCCAAAACGACGTCGTTTCGATGAACATTAGACAAAGTTGTCTAAAGTAACATCAGAAACTTTTTTCCCATAAATTATTGCACAGTCTAATTTCTTAATTTTGTTAGAAGAGTATTGATTTATATATTATGGTAGATTGTAAATATTAAATTTTTTGATAAATATGATCTAAAGGTAGACAAGATTTATCCAATGAAAAACTTAAGAAATCTCTAGACGTATAAAATAATTTGTGCAACTCAAGTACGGTGTTAACGGATCGAACTGGTCTGGATTTTAATTTTAAAAGATTAAGTCTGTGTTTAATTATGTCAGTATGACTTAACTTGTTATTTGTTATGAATATGATTATTCGTCAGTAAATAAAAAGCCTGATTTCGCCTATTAAAAAAATGAAAAAATATTTATCCTTTTAAAGGATATAATATTATGTCATTTTATATCATAAGTGTTGATTTTCATACATCAATGGTCATAATTTATTGAGTCAAATAAATAATAAGTTTGACCAAATAAATTACAATCGTTTTGATCGACCGAAATCAACGGTTAGATATAAAATGTCACAATATTATATCATTTAAAAGGACAAAATTTTTCTAAAAAAAAAATAAGACAATAAAAATTTATCAAATCAAAATATACAATCAATAGCACTAATAATTTCACAAAAAGATTGATTACCAAGAAAAAAATTTCACAAAAAAATTCATAAATTCAATGTATATATTTTTTTTGGAGATAAATTTAATGTATATCTAAATAACATAATATTGAATAAAATCATTCAAAAAGTATGTTTAACTAATAAAATGGGTTAAGGTCTTAAAAGAGAAAAAAAGGACTATTATGAGTAATATAAAATAAAAATAAAAGTTAATATGCTCAGAGTCTTAAAAATTGAACTTTTGAATTGGAGGCCTAAGTCATTTTTATTAAATGAACTTCTGTGTAAATTCAAACCTAATTCCTCTTTGAATCCAACAATCAATTTTAAATAAATAAGCTCATGAACCCAATAAAAGATCTCTAAATAACGCCTGATTCGTTTAGCGTCCTAAACTCAAGTAATTTTAGATTACTTAATCCATGTGGTTTCGTCTGCATTTTAGTTAGTCCTTCCTCCCTCTCTTCCCATGTAAAAAATAACTTAATTTCCAAGTAATACATTGTTATATAGTCCAAACGCTATATCAGCATTTGGTTGGTGTAAATGGCCGACAATTCCCATTTCCCAATATGAAAGTAATATATTAAAGAAAAAATAAAAAGCAGTGACAGACCAATAAGAAACAAGCAAAGAAAAACAAGATAAGCATGAGTTAGGTGCAGGCAACAATTTTATATGCAGGTACAGCTCAGATCCCATGCACCTCTGAAAGCAACAAACTTAAAGGCGGTTCAGACTTGAACCACCCAACAAGTCGTCTTTTCAGGTTACCGACACGTGTCCACAGCGAGGGTGCCATCGTTATTTCACCCAAAGAATGTATCCAATAATTCAAGCTTGACCCTTTCAAATGTCCAATCAAATCACACCAGCGTAACCGAGAACCTAACCAGCGATTAAGAGCGGTTCGGGTCACGTGATTAATAAGAATTCATATTCAAACCATGACACCACTATAAATACGATATCATTTCTTCCCTCTTATCCACATTCAATTGTAATAATAAATCTTCTTTTATCTCTCCGTAATTGTTTGCACTTTTTCTCTCTCTAGAAATGGGAACTGCAATAATTCGTTCTCACGATTGCCTCCAAGGTCGGTTATTCCGCAACGATGCCTTAGCGATCGCCACGTCACATGTCAGATCGCGAGGAAATTCCAATACTAGCCCTATTCTCAATTCCTATGCCTACCAGAACCGCCGGCGGAAGCGAAGTCCGGTGGCCGCCGTTCAGGCCAACTGTCATTACGGTGGTCGGAGACGATCTGGAGATCGATTTACGGCACCGACGAAAGTTCCAGCCACCGCGAATATTGTCATGGGACAAGTTAAGATTCTCAAAAGAGGCGAGAAGTTGAGCCCGGAGAATAGCCACCGAGGACTTGAGGTTTCTGTTCCGGCGGAGAACCGCAAGGCGAAGGTTAAGAGCGAGGAGGATCTCGATTTGTTCTTAGGCTCCACGCATCGGTTGGGTCCGGATCCCGTGACCGTGCAGAAGCAGGTTAGGGTTTCGGATTCGAAGGATGGGATCTATGCTGGATCGGCGTTTGTTGCGTCTCCGCCTCCGAGCTCCGTTCCGGTTCCTGGATTTTTGGGGAAGAACGGCGCGGCCACCAGTGATTTGAGGCGGTTGCTGAGGCTTGATTTGGAATGATTAGTTGATTTCGTTGTTTTTGGAGTTTTGTGTACTTTCTTCCTAAGTAGATGATGGATGGTTAATTGCTCGCATGGTCTCTAACGTGCTTCCTTTATTTTTTCAAGAGGATAGCCGTTAGGTGCGAAGCACATGAAGAAAACTTTGAAAGCAAAGCAGAAGTTGTAGGAATATGAAGATTTGATATTCAGCTCCTGATAGGGGGCTTAGTCAGTTAGGTACCACCGTTAGTACATATGTTGAAGACAGAAGGGTTGAGAGAAGAATGAATCTCTTGTAAATTCCCCTTGCTAGTCTTATATACGCGAATCTATCTAGTATTTGAATTTAGAATGTTTGTTTCTATAGTGTCTGTGTTGGATTTTCATATGGAAGAAGGAAGTTTGATGTGTGTTGTTTCTTTCAAGTAGTTGTAATACAATAAAAAGCAACACCATTGTTAGTTGCTTTAATGTCAGATATTTATATATTATTACCTTTTGATTATCATCCTTTGTCTGAATATTACACTTCACGTTTTAATCTCAATGCATGTTGAATTGCTCGATTATTTCCAGGGTTGTCTGAACTCTGAAGGCAACGATTTTCAGACATACAACACAAGATCTAGTTTGGTGTTTTTGGAATTACCATAAGAGAACGTCATTCATGTTTAATGCTTTTGATTTTATTTCGCAATACAGGCATTTTAAATTGCATCTGCTGGAGCCGACGAACCAAACTTGGCGTTGCCACTCGACTTGTCTACCTGGGTTGCTAAATCCAAAGGAAGTGATAGAAAAAAGAAGAAGAAGAAGAAAAAATTTGAATACAGATGGTGAACCTTTATCGCGGAACATGTCTTTTGTTGTCTTACCAGCGAAGAACAGTTTGGTTTCTCATTTTATCTTCTTGATCTGCCTGATTTAATTCATATGTGATCGGTGCATGGAGGAGGGTAACTGCAACTGGATTCTGTTCTGTGAAATTTAGTAGCTTGAGTTTTTCAGGATTCATATTGCTAGAGAGCTTTAGTTCCTCGCTGAAAATACTAGTTGAAGTATCTAAGTGTGGTATTTCAAAAAAAAAAAAAAAGTATCTAAGTGTGCAAGTTACGCTTCTTTCCTCCTCCTTTGGTTATTTTTCCTGGGTATGGGTATAGATTCCTAGTTAAATAATATATTACTTCTGCATTGATCTTGCAGAATTTTCAGCTAATCATTGTCTTTTATTGCATCTTCACAGAAAATTCATTACAAAGTTGCTGTTTTTCGCCATAGCATGGGAAATTAAACTGGACATAGAAGTCCATAAGCTCTGTCCTTTGACCAGGCGAGCTCTCCGACTTTTTGTGTATAATTGCTGATTACTTGAGTTGGGTGTCTGCTTTATTCATTTTATGGCTTGTTTCATTATTTTGCTATGTTTAGGTTGCATAGAAGAACAATCGATGTAGATAATAAGATAACTTTAGATTGAGATTCTTTTTTGCATAATAACTACTAATTCACTATTCTCATTTTTCACAAATACATTAGACTTTTTTACATTGTCCTTCTCAACTAACTTGCTTTGTAGCTGTGTAGTTTACTTAATTACTGCATACGGAGGGGAAACTTTATTGGTCTCGATGAAATTTTCAGTTCATCTTACTCAAGTTATTCACTTCTTGGGGCCTGTTATAGTTAAACTGCATCACCTGACTCCTTGGAGCATTTTACCATACCATCTGTTGCATCCGGCAGTATCCTTTTCCAGAACCAGTGTCTCCTCCACATAAATGTCATCTCTTCAATGGGAATTCCCTTTGTTTCAGGTAGGAACACAAAAACAAATATGGTCATGATGGTAATCCAGCCAGCAAAAAACAGGAAGATCCCAAACTTGAATGAACAGAGAAGGGAAAGGAAGGCCTGGGCAATTATGAAAGTTAACAGAAGGTTTACAGCAACTGTGATACTCTGCCCTGCTGATCGGATTTCTAATGGAAATATCTCACTTGGGATAGTCCAGCCAAGTGGGCCCCATGACCATCCGAAAGCTAGAACAAATAGGCAAATTACAACTACAACCAATATTGAATAGCTTTTCGACAATTCTTGATTTTCTCCAAACTTGATCCCCAAAATTATGGCAACAATGACCTGCTCATGTGAAGAATGAAAGTGTAATCAATTGGTTTGCAAATATAAAGTAAGGTGCTCCTCTGCTTTGCAAATTGTATCTGAATACTACCATTTCCTCCCAAAATTTCATACTCATTTTAAGGGAAACTACGTTTTTATATTAAGAAAACGAGTTCGTTCATCTACATGATTTCTGTGGTTATGAGTCAGACAAAATGAATGGTGCATTTGGTCAGATTTAGCATTATTTCCCAAGGTTATGCTTCTAGTAAGTAAGCATCATTGGGATTTGCACTAAACAGATATTTGTTTTTTTACCTGGCAAGTGATCATTTGTATTCCACCACTGATGAGTAAGGGTCTCCTGCCCAATCTATCTACTGTTGCAATAGAAATGAATGTTGAAAAGGCAAGAACTCCTCCAGTCAAGGCTGAGGAGTAGAGAGACGCATCTCTGCCAAATCCCATGCTTTGAAATAGTACTGGAGCATAAAAGAGAATTGAGTTTATGCCGGTCAGTATTTGGAACGTAGGCATGAAGATTGCCATAACCAATTCTGGCCTGTTTCTTTTTTCAAGGATGTTCCGGAAAGGGTGCTTTATTGAGTTTGCCAACTCGCTTGCATCAACCATGTCTTGGAACTCTGCATCAACATCATTCGTTCCTCTGATTTTTTCGAGGAGCTTCCTTCCTTTTTCCTTTGATCCTCGTTCAACTAAGCTATTTGGAGTCTCCGGAAGAAATATTCCTCCAACAGTCATCAAAAGTGCAGGTATTGCAGCAAGGCCAAGGGACAGCCTCCACCCCCATGGTTTAATCTTTTGTGTTCCATAATTGATCATATTTGCTGTAAAAATCCCAAAAGTGGTTGCTACTTGAAACATCATGTTCAGGCCTCCTCGAAGGTGGGTTGGTGCCATCTCTGACAAATAAAGCGGAATAGCCTTCAAAAGAACCATCAGGAGTAGCTATAGTAATTTCTCAACATTAAGATATAACTGGATTATCTTCTATCTCAAAACATATTTTATTGGACCATTGACTGTTTCCATCACATTACTACCTTTTTTTTTTCCTGTAAAATTTAATGAACTTACGTTAACATTTACATTATTAATGTTGTCACTCACTTTTCAAAGCCATTTGATACTTCGGTTAACCAGACTCTGGAGATTGGTTCTAAACAGGAAACAATTGGTTTGCTACTTTTCTACCAAAAAAGCTTGTATTTGCGTAAGAAATTGATGAAAGGTTATAGGAAAATGCTACTACCTGATTTCCAAATCCAATGCCAACACCAAGCATGATCCGACCTATGATAAGCATTCCCAGATTAGCAGCTGCGGCATTCAGAGCCGATCCAATGAGGAAGCTGATGCCACCCCCTATGATACTTGCCCGTCGACCATACTTCCTTGTAACTGGAGATGCAATCAGTGATGCAACTAAACCAGCAATGTATAGAGAAGAGGTGAATGCTGCAAGGCCCTGATTATCATACTTGCAGTAGTTGTTTTCATGTGCATGTATTTTTTGTTTATATACTGAAGGGAAGAAATCTTGAAGAAAATCATCCATGGAAGTAACTCCTCCTGTTAACCATTATACATGCATCAAAGAAATTTTCTGATAAATGAATAAAAATATTATAATTGTTTACATGTTCTGATAAGGAAAATTAAAAAGAGAGTTTAAGTGGGTTCCAATTGTTATTCAATGGATAACGAAGAAAGAGTGTGAGTAGTCGATCTGAACAAAGAATGTAAGTCTATAATGACTCATCATTAAAGCATGAGTCATTGAGATAGTTGTTCATCCACGTCTTCTCACCAAACTTAATTCAGAACATTTGCTATCTCAGTTGGAGCGCAAGGGTTGGGTGATAGCAAGACTCTATGATTTACTTGCAGGGAGGGATGTGATTCGATTTGGAGCAACAGAATCAAATTAACTGATATAATGCAATTCAATGTGGGGATATAAATTTACCATTCCAAATTTACAGCTAGGCATTTGAGATTTTATGAAGAAAAACAAGATGGACCCGGTTTCAGTTATATTACTGAGATAATAATTGGGAATTGCACCTTAGAATCAGGGAAGGGAGGGTTTAAACACTTCAGATTATAAAATAAACAAGAGTGCAGACAGAACATAACAGAACAGAACATAACAGATTGAAAAGTTATGTACTCTTGTAAATCTATGACATAATCTCATGTCGGCATCAGACATGAAAGAGATTCAGGAATTTTAAGTTTTTAAAGGTCTTCTGTTAGATAAATTCAACACATGCAGTAGCTGTGCTACCCATGCATTTCTTCTTTGAGCTTTCAATGACACTGAGAGTTGTTATATATGGTGTGATAAAAAAAAAGTATCTGGATTTCGATTCATAGAATGGAATGGACCGTAGAAGAAGGTGAAAACTACAAAATAATGAAAATAGTGATTGAGAGTATGGATTAATGAAGAACCTGAAATCCCAATATCATAGCCGAAGAGAGACCCGCCAGTAGCAGCAACAACGCATGCGATGATGACATGGACTGTGACTCTTCCCTTATACTGCTCAGCCCTCGCCTTAGCCACACCACCTGTACCTGTTGTAAAAGATCCACCTGCCATTTCCTGAATTCTTCTCCTTTCTCAGAGTACTTTTTGGCCTTCAGCACCATGCCATGCTGCTTGGAATTTATAAAATATCTCAAGCTAAATGAGACTACCAACCTATTTGCTCCAATAAAAGTAGATGATAACTTTTTTTAAAAAACAAAAAAATATTTGCCTCATTTAGAAAATTCCTTCCTATTAATAGGGGAATTTATTACCTGCAAGGTTGCCTATTTTGATGACCGCCTCTTAACTGATGCATGATTATATTATTATGGATTATAATGACAATAACCCTTCAGAAGAACGAGGAGGTGAGGTGAAACTGATGATATCTTGGTGGAGATAAATGTTAATAGAATAAATGAGAAAATTTGGATAAGACTTAAACTCTTTAATGGAAAAAAATTATTTATAATTCGTATTAGAATAAGATTATTTTGAATTTTTATCTTCTACAATATGTGAGACTCATTATGTGGGTTGAAAAATGAAAATCCTAATTAGTACTGAGATGTAAGTAAAATTAATGGATAAGATCGCATAACAGTTATAATAGTGTAAATTGATCTTGTTCTTATCATTATTATTGTTATGTTCAAAAGAATTTAAATATAATTTCATATATAACTAAATTGGTTAATAATATTAAAATGCATAACTAATAATGGTTTTAAAAATATTATTTAATAGTGGATTAATTTTTTTTTTGGTAAGCAATAGTGGATTAAAATTAAACTTCAATTGAATATACAAATAAATGAATATACTTTATTTATTTTTAGTCTAATATTTTTATATTGTCATTTAATTATGTTATCGTGCCATTAAAATAATATAATAATAGCAATAATCTTTTTAATGATACAGAGATATAAATAAAAAATAAATTCTTTGTTGGTTCCTTTAGTTATCATTTTTTTTTTTTTGGAGATACCTTTAGTTATCATTTTTGTTACTTCTTTTAAGCTTTTCAAAAGAATGTAAAAGGTATCTTTATGGCAAAATGAGTTTGATATTTTTTTTTTTCTTTTGTAAGTGAGTTTGGTTCTTTTGAGAATAATGCTTTTGAGTCATATATTTTTCTTCTTTTTTTTTTTTTTTTGGTGAAAATATTTTTCTTCTTCTTTAAATTGTGGTCTTTGTGTGATCTCGAAATATATCAAATAATCTATTTGGCAGTACCCAATTTGATAATGCTTTTAATTATCTTCTTCGGTTTGGATTTACTCGCTTTTAATGACTTTTGGCATCATATATGAGTCAAGTCCATTTTGTCTGCTTCTTAATTTGATTCAGAATCTGTGGTCCCTTCTCCATTATTCCCAAGTTGAAATAGGGAAGCAATGATATTGATTTACAAACAGAAAATAAGGCGATAAGTTGAAGCTCTTTTTTTAGTAAGCAATTTGTATGTATTTGGATTAGCAAAGACATGACCCACATGGCTAGCGTGTGCTTCCATTATTGCTTTGTAGGTTTGTCACGTCCATGACTGCAGTTCACATGAAATCAAACTTCACTAATATTTTAATTATTATTTTTTGATAAAAAAAGTTGAATCGATATAAAATGATTGATACTTTAATATTCTAAAAAAAAAAATTAAAGTATAAGAAAATATAATTGCAATAGATTGTATATTTTTTATGTACTCAATATATTACTATTTTATTAATATTTTTAAATTTATTTTATAAATATGTTAATCGACATGAACAAATTAAAAGATAATTAACATTTCCTAATTTTTAAAATAAAATGGATTTAAATATTACATTTAAAATATTTTTTATATTTATAATTACTTTGACGTTAAAATATGATTTAAATTATATTTTATTTTTCGATAATTTTATATAAAATGTATCGGTGTTTTTTTAACTTCTCAAATAATTATTATCATAATTAATATTTTGACAATATTATCATTCATATTTGAAAGTGTTGGAAGAAATTAACATTGGATCACAATTGAACTTCATTTTTACTGTAGGAGAATCATATGCTTATATATAATAATAATATGATTCTAATGTTATTTTAGCCAATTTTTTTGGGGCAAAAAATGGTGTTTTTGTAATTTTAATTTATTTCAGTTATAAAAAGGTTATTCATATATAGTCTTTATCATTCTAATTTTTAAATTTTTCAACACCAAAACGATGTCGTTTCGATGAACATTAGACAAAGTTATCTAAAATAACATTAGATACACTTTTCCCTAATAATATTCCACGTCAAATTTTTTAATTTTGGAAACCGACTTAAGAAACAATTTCAACTTTTAGAATAAAAAGCCAGTTCATTCATATTGAATTTGTAACTCAAATGATAAGGTCTTACTTTTTTAAAGTAATCTAAAGAAACAGGAGATGGATACTCTAATTTTGAAAAAAATATAATATAATTATGTGGATAAATCATAACTATATAAATTATGGACTTGGATTCCAACGTCCTTGATCTTATTTGAGACATTATTAATTGTTTATAGACAAATTTAATGAGAGACGAGACAATAAGTATTAAGATAAAACATTACCATTTATCTCTTAGTTGTTTGGATCAGGATTATACAAAGGAGATTCAATGGTGAGAAAAAATATTAAAATAGATAATTATAAAATAAAATATAATAATGTAACCTTAGTAAAAATAATTAATGCGAACGATTATTTTTCATATGTTAAATGAGTAATACGGCAACGATTGGCCATTTAAAAGGAATTTATCCTTTTCTCCGAGACACGGATCTTTTTTCTCATGGGCCATGGCATATTACACTAAGGTAAGATTTTGCTGTTTAAGAATTTTGATCTGAAAGACGCAACTCATATTTTCTTTTTTATAAACTAAGACGCAACTCATTTTATTCGACTCACCATTAAGGTTCATTATATATTTTATCTTAATAATCGTATTTTAAGAGTTGGTATTGTAAAAATGTATTCAGATATAATCTATTTAAAGATAAAATTGTATATTGAATTATTTTAATCAATTGTAGTTGTTATAGTGATTTATAAATAAGTGAGTGAATAATATAATTTAAGAGTAAAAAAATACATTATTCATTTAAGTTTAAAATTTACATATTTTTTATGTAAAAATTTTACCTCATTATTCAGGATATTAATTATTAAAAAGTAAGATTTTCTAAATATCTCTTATAACAATCAAGATTTTTAATGATTTAACACTAAAAGATTGGATAATAATGTGAAAAAAATCAGAATAACAATGTATTAAAATTAATTCTCATTTTTACCAAAAATAAAAAAATAAAAAATCTAATTTACTTATAATTATAATCATTTGTAAGGCAAGGTATACTCTATTGAGTGAAGTCAATAATGATTCATTTGTAAGTTTGATATATATAGTAGGTGTGTGTGCGTGTGTGTAAGGGAATTATCACTATATCTGATAACTCTTATGCTTTGTGTTGCCAACTATATTTTTTTTTAACAACAATTTCCAGTGTGTGTATAAGATTATATAGAATGGGCATAACAACAGTACATACACCAACACATGTTTGGCATGATGCAGTGTGGTTTAGTTTCAGAATACAAATGAAAAGCACATAATCAGTATGGAACACTTTAATCATTTTTCAGCAATTTGAGATAACTTTAAAAAACCCATAATATCTAATAATTTAAGATAAACCAAGTACATGCTTAAAGTCTTATGAAAGCATTAATTTTAGCTTTCAAGCTGTTGGACTTCTTTTTTGCTCAATAAAATAATTATATCGTATTTACAGATATATATAGGTGTGTGTGGGAAATAAAAGAGAAAGTATGCGTGTGTTGCCAATTTTTTTTAATATCAAATTCCATTGCAATTATATAAATAGTGTAAACACATGTTTGGCATATATATATATATATATATATATATATATATATATATATATATATGGAGAGAGAGAGAGAGAATTTGAGATAACTTTAAAAAACCCATAATATCTAATAATTTAAGATAAACCAAGTACATGCTTAAAGTCTTATGAAAGCATTAATTTTAGCTTTTTTTTGCTCAATAAAATAATTATATCGTATTTACATCTTATTTGGGAAATAAAAAGAGAAAGTATGCGTGTGTTGAAATGAGTATTTTTTATTTTATTTTCAAAAAATAGTGTAAAAATGATATATGTATAGAGAGAGAGAAAGTTTCTTGACTTTCTTCTTCTAACATCGCCATTTCAATGTTCGTGTCACTCATTTTTTATTTTTTTTAAGATGGATCCCACTTCTTTCTGTTTAAATAAAAAGTCTTTAAAACTTCTCATGTATATAAACAACAATTACCACAAAAGTCATGAAAAAAAGGTTTCTCATATTTACATACAGGTTTTATTAGTGTTATGTAACATAATGTGAGTGTTGTTTCTAACTCTCATATCAAAAGGGAGAGAAAAAGTGGAATGATGAAAAAGAAAGAAAAACATGTGGATCACTCCTCTTTAATGTGTGTGTAGGAAAATAAAATTATGTTATGTTAAATGATAAACCTAAAACCTTTTGCATAATTATATAAACGATTAGGTGTTGTCCCAGTTACGGTTTAGGTAGGAAATGGATTATCTTTTCTTTATTTCCTCGAAAACAAAATTGTTAAATCAGAATGCGTATTATGTATTATTTGATCGGTTTTTTATATCATATATCGTAGCGAATCGTAAGATACAGAAATATAATAAAAAATAATTGAAAAATATATATTAAAATATATATTTAATTTTTCCTTTATTAATACAAAATTTTCAGATTGATTTTTGAGATTAAATCACAAATCAAATCTTTATTTTCTTTTTCTTATTAATATATATTTTTTAAATTTAAATCATATTTCAAATTTTTATCTTTTTTATATCGTAAGGTACATGATACATATAGTATCATATAATATAATATTGTATCATCCGATATGAACCCTTCACTGATACACCTTATGGTACGTATCGCTAAGCTTGTGAATCATATCCTATCATACGAATCATATTGTGTATCATATAATATTGATATATATACTAAAAACCATAAATAATTGGAACAAGGATAACATAAGCTGATCACATGACTTCCATATACACGTATTTCATTCAACCGCGCAAATCATGAAGTTGTCTCTTAGCACTGCATGAATTCATCTGGTTCAAATCTTATTCTTATCCTCTTATAAGTTGATCCTACTACCTCATATATATGAAAACAGCGTCGCACCATACACTACATTAATAATATCACTACTCACCAAGTCGTACCATATGATGTAATGAAAGATTTCCAGAAACACCCACCATACCATATAGTTATCATTGCAGCTAGTTGCCCACGATTATATTTAAAAACTTTAGGTTATCATTAGAGTTTTTTTTTTTTGTCTTTTTTTTCTCGATAGCAAGTTTCCCATATAAGAAGTGGTGCCAAAAAAGGGGCAACTATTTGTGAAATCACAACATTTTGTGGGGCGCACAAAAAAATAAATAAATAATCCAACACGCAAAACGAATTTCTATAACATAACACAACCACTTTTCCTACAATTGTGAAATAGTGTGATAGAATGCAGAATGACCAACCGGGTAAACCAACCGTATGAATAAAATGAAGGGCTTTATGAAATTGTACATTTTAGAGAGGAGAAAGAATAAAGGAGAAAGCAAGAGATGAGACTCACATAAAATTGTGTGTGTAGGAAAATTATGTATCATATAACATAACAAATATAAAACCCTAAAATGAAATTGTAATTTTGGAAAGCAAGGCCATGAAGATCTGAATTACATTCCCCAACATCAACGGCCAAGTACAGTGTGAAATTCAGAATAACAACTTCATGCAATGATATTACATCTAACAAATGAATTAAGCAAAACTGGATAAAATTATTTTGTTATAAACTTTACTATGTTCCCTAGCAAAATGAACTGAAATAAAAGTAACATGTAAATTGAACATTTCCAAGGGTCCTCCTGATAAAAACTGTACTCTGCAGAGCTAATTTTTGACACTGTTTTAAGTCTTCAATCCAACTTGACCGAAGAGAACAAGTAATGCACGAACCAGAATGAAGAGAGGAACCCAACTGTGCCTGTAGCCAACATGATTGCTAGAACCATGAAGAGTGAATATCCCAAGTAGAGAGTTGCAGAGACAGGCCCACTCAGATTCTTGAGATCAAATACAAGATAGTTTACGGAGTATAAAAAGATGTATATGGCAACAGAACCGGAGGCAAAGAACGATTTCCACCACCATCTCCAATCCTCCACACACAGGTGCATATAGGTTAGAACAAGAGATACCTCAGCACAAACCACCACGAGTAGAATCAAAACAATGAAGAGAAATCCAAAGACATAGTAAACACGACCCATCCAAATACTGGACATGATAAAGAAGAGCTCGATAAACAGCGTACCAAATGGAAGGGTGCCAGCACCTAGAACTAAAAGCCATGATGGGTACCTCTGGTGGGGAATTTCTCGAGGTATTTGATTGGTTCGAACTGGATACTCAATGTGAGGTGCCCTAGCTCCAAAGTACCCACCAACAAGGGTAAGTGGAACAGAAATGCAGAACCAAAGCAAAAGCAGTATAGCAAAGAGTGAAATTGGAATGGCTCCTGTGCTGTGGCTTCCCCACAATAGGAAGTTCAAGGTTGTTAGGATCAAAAAGGCAATACCAGGGAAGAAACACGCGGCCTTCCATGCAACTGAAACCCAGCCCTTCTGATCACCGCAGCCAATTGTCCTCCATAGCCGAACTGCAACATAACCAGCAGCAGCACCAAGTATCAGATAGAAAAACAGCATACCTGTGATAAGTGTTCCACGAGAGGCAGGTGACATGAATCCAAGTGCAGCAAACAATATTGTCACAACCGCCATCCCAAGAATCTGAACTCCATCCCCAACCATTATGCACAACAAAGCAGGGTTCGATGGAGCACGGAAAACATCCCCCACAACAAGCTTCCAACCAGATAACTCTTCATTCATCTGTGCTTGAGCCTCCTTATCAAGCTCCTCATAACGGGTCAGATCCCTCCTAACGGTTCTCAGGAAGATAACAAGAACAATACCAGCAAGAAAAGTGATCACCATAAGTGAGTTGAGGATAGAGAACCAATGGACTTTGGCTCCCTCCATTTTCAAGTAGGCATCCCATCTAGATGGCCACTTGATGTCACTCTCCTCAAATGTGACCTCATAGGTAAACACAATTGGCTGGCCTTCTTTAACAGGCATTGCCACAGTGGATGGATCACATTTGATAGGAGATGGGTATTTGTTATACATTTTCAAGCTTTTAACCGAGTCAGCATTATGCATAATACTGCAAGGTATCACCTCAAACCCAACAACCATGTATCCAGGCTTGTCAGATCCCTCCTTACCAACTGGCGGGATCATCTCAGCCGCATCACCGGTTCCCATAACACGAGCCACATTGGTCTCCTCATACTTATGAACAAGAACATTGAACTTGAGATGGTTAAACAGATAATACACATCCTGAATCTTGATACCAACAGGGTATCCAGTCCATCTCAGAAAGTACTCCTCCTTCTTGGTAAACCTAATGGCAGGTAAATTATCAAGTATCAGATTAACCTGATACATCTCATCAATCCTCTCTTTCAAGATCTTGAACTGATCTGCTGACAACTTATCCACTTTACACAAGAATACTTCAGACTCATTCGTGTACATCTTAAACTTGTAAGGTGAGTTCTCGATCCGATCCCCCATGAGAAGCTCACCAAGATTCTCAGCACTGTCCTTGACACCACCCTCAGGCTTACAAAAGGGTAAACTATAATAGCTAAAGGGCATCTCTGTCTCAATTGAAGTAAGAGAATTTACCTTCACCGACAAGTCATCCCCAATAGCATACTTGTGGGGGTAACTACCCGGAAGGTAGAATCCATACCCAGATTGAAATATCAAGCAGAAAGCCAAGACCCACAACCTAAATTGATGAAAAGACTCCATCTTTGGACGATTCATATGAGATTTGCGTCAGATCTGAAAGACCCAGGTAGCGAAAATGTCAATAAAGGAAAAGAAAAAGTAAAAGGAAGGGCAAGCTCTAACTAGTTTCTCAGTTCAGGTAGCATGCAGATGCAAAACATGGAAGCAACTAAACAACTCAAAAGACAAAATGCAGATATAAGCAATGAACAAGCAAATAAAAAGCGTCTTCGAGAATAGGTTCTGTGAATTGTACTCACCTCAGGGAAGAGAAAGAAGATCTGCGTAGGAATTGAGTTTGAGAGCATAAAAGGAGATCTTCGAGCACTGGGAATCTAAAATTGATGGAAAAGAAACGCGGAAACCGTGTAATAAAGGCGGTGAAGCTTGGAACTTTACATTTCATAGCTTGTCTTTCACTGCCTTTATGACGAGTCATGTTCTTTTTCTCAATTTACTATAACACCCATCAATTTTATTTATTTATTTATTTATTGGTACATAACTTATTTCTTTTAATTATTTTTGTAATACTAGTACACCATTTTATCATTAGGTGTATTTAATTTTGGGAAAATCAAATATCATGTTACATCATATCACATGATCTACACATACAATTATATATGGATTTCTGTACCAAAAAAAAAAAAATTATATATGGATTCCATCCCTGATTTTTCCCCCTCTTATCCCTCCTCTCATGAGATACAAAAATATGATAAAAATAATTTAAAAATGGGATAGAATATTATAACAATCAATTAGTGTTACTACCAATCAATTTCACAATTAGATCAATTATTTTGATCAAACGGTAATATTTATTTTCATCCTTATATGATTATAATTTCTCATACTTAATGTGTTCCCATACTTAATGCGAAAGCATTAAATATGAAAAATCATAACCATATAAAAATGAAAATAAATATTAAATATTAAATATGAGAAATGATAATCATACAAAAATGGAAATAAATATAACAGTTCATAATCGATCTAACGGTGAAATTGATTGGTAATATTAATACTAATTGGTTGTTACAATATCCTTCCCCTTTTAAAAATACATATTAAAATACATTATAAAATATTTATTTAATTATTTCCATTATTAATACATATTTTTCAAATTGATTTTTGTGTTTAAATCATAAATCAAATCTTTATTTTCTTTTGCTTAATAATATTTTAGATTTTTTTAATTTAAATCATAAATTAAATCTTTATTTTTTTATATTAAAACTTAAATTTAAATTTAAACTTTGTATCATATAATATATGACATATCGTATCGTATCATGTAATACAAATCATTTTCTTATACATCCCATAATATGTATTGTTGTGCTTGTTAATTGAACGTGTATCGTTATATATTGATAACTCTTATCTTACTATACATATGCATATGAATTCACGGTTTAGTCGGAAAAATTTAGCACCAACTTCACTTTGCAAGAGGACATTCTTTTTTATTTGTTGTTGTTCAAATGTAGTGGCTAAACTTAATTACATTTGCCTTATATTTTGCCACGGACGTACTTTTATAAGCCTTGTGCATAGAGCTTCCACCGTAACTAATTTTTTTATAGCTAATATCATATTAAAATGGAGAATAATAAAAAAGAGCAAAGAAACATTATGTAATACCTTTACGTAGACATTGTAGCAAAGAAATAAGTACTGATGAAAATTGATGTGTATGTTTGAGTATGCTATTATTTAGCACCAAAAAATTGTGATTTAAGTTACAGAACGTGGTTAAGTTTCATGACATCGTGATCCTGGACATCCCTTTATTTGATATATGTCTTTGAAGTGACACTAACGTAAAGGGTAGGCCTTATGAAACTTCAGCAGGCAAATACGTTAAGGTGGTGTTTGGTTGGGAGGGATTTTGGAGGATGTCTATCTTTCTCAAGTATGGCTTTTAGAAATACCATGTTTGTTTCAACATATTTCTCCAAAAACCCATCTATCCAGGAAGTATGGATTTATGAGAAACATAGATATCCGCACTGTTTAAAAACCCAATTTGAAGGTGGGATTTTCGGAAAACCGGTTATCTCACCTTTAATGCACTGTTGATTTCATAAAGCTACCTAATTTTCCCAGTAAAGTTTTTCCCCACCAAACAACTTTTTTTTACATTTTTCTATCTATTTCACTTTATCCATCTTTCCAATCATTTCTCTATCTATTACATTTTCCTACTATTCTAAACAAAATTCCCATACCAAACACCCCCTAAGGGTTTTATAAGAGTTATGTTATAAGAAAAATGATTGTGTTATGTTATAGAGATTCGTTTTGTGTACTGGAGTTTTTTTTTTTTGCTGCGGGCCCCACAAAATATTGTGAGTGTAGGAAAATTTTATAGTCATGTTAAACGATAGATGATAAACTCATACCTTAATGGAGACAAATTAAAAATGGGGGAATACCAGAAGATGGAGACAAATTAAAAAAATGGTCGTTTGGTAAACGTGACACCCTGTTATCTTATTTGACCATCGGTATAGTGCTTCCATACCAACAAAGGAGAAAGATCTTAGATCTAACCCTTTTTATTGACCAAGTGATTTACATTATAAATATGTAAGAGTAAATTAAAAAGAGCACCAATGCCATTTAAATAATTAAATCCTATAAAAAGGAATATTCTAGTTTTTGCTGTCTGTTGAATTGGATATATCATGCACCATACACAATGCCATACTAATTACCATTGAAAACGATAATCAAACAGCCGAGTGGTACCATTTTCCAAATGAAGTTTTCGTTTCCTCTCTCTAATTTAATCCAAAACAAGACAGGTTTAAATTGAATTTTTTTTTTTTTTTTTGGTACAGAAAAGGGGCAAAGCCCCAACAAAAAGCAAAACAGAAACAGAACCAAAAAAGAACAAAACAAAAAGCAGAAAAGAAAAACACAAAGGTCTTAGTCAGGATTCCACACAGATGGTTGGCCGGCAGGGGTCTGGACATCTTTCTCCAACAGATTTTGCAGCTCAGACGGTTGATTCAAAAGAAGGTAGACACCAAGGTGCTTGGAAAGAGCATCCTTTGCTAGCCAATCAGCACAGCTATTAGCTTCTCTGTTTGTGAAAGAAAGAGCAGTCATCCAATTTCTTTCCATAAAAGCTCGAATCCTAACTACCAGGGGCAGTTGTCGAGCATCTTTCCCATTAGAGGAAAGCAAGTTGATTGCTTGAGAGGAGTCACTCTCAACAATCACTTTAGGAGTACCTAGCTGCCAAGCTAGATCGAGACCATGGAGAATAGCCCACAGCTCAGCATGAAGAGGAGAGCAAGAACCAAGGAAAGATTGAAAGCCACCAACCCAAACACCATCCTTGTTTCTCAAGAGACCTCCACAAGCTGCTCTCTTAGAAGAAACGGCTCCATCAACATTTAATTTAAGCCAATTCACCTCTGGCCGAATCCAATGAGTGGGAGTCCTGATGCTAAAGGATCTGGAGGTTGGGCTGAGCACCTGTTTAGCATTAGACAAAACCACCCAATTTCTTTGAACCTCACCAGTCACATTATCAGGCATCTTGAAATCTTGTTCATGGCAATCTTTATTTCTCCACAGCCAAATATACCAACAAGATATAAAGAAATAATCTCTCCAATTAGGCTGTCTCACATCAGAAAATAATAAGCAATTATCAAGCCAGATGTGCAAAGTCTGTTCAGTAAAGAACAAAGGAGGCTGAGTAGTGAACAAAGAGCAATTCCAGAATTTAGAGGCACGGGGGCAATCTCTAAAGACATGGAGAATGGTTTCTACCTTATCAGGGCAGAGTTTGCACCTGTCAGAAGTATTTCCCCACTTGGAAACTAATTGGTTGGTCAGAATCCTTCCATGAGCAAGCTTCCAGATTAGAAATTTGTATTTTTCAGGGCCTTTTCATTTCCAAATAATCTCCCAGTGAAAGTTTGGAGATAAAGCATCAAATTTCATCAGGCTTGTATAAGCCTTTTTAACCAAAGAGATCGATGGGTTCAGATCCTTCGAAGCAAGCACATCACACCCGGCTGAAGTAGTGGGAGGGGGAATGGCTGCTATCAAATTAACCACATGTTGTTCAAAGAACTGATGAAGAAAGGTGAAGTTCCAATTGTTGGAGTTTTTGTCAATACAGTCAGCCACAGTATCAGCAATGAGCAGAGGATGGGGTTCCATGACTGCAACATTTAGCAGCTTAGGAATATCTCCAAGCCAATCATCTAGCCAAAAATTGGTGTTTTTACCATCACCAATGTTCCACTTCAAGTTGTCCAGAAGTACAGGCCAGATTTTAGAGAGATTCTTCCAAAGTCTTGAATCATAAGCCTTACTGATGCAATTACCATGCAATTCCACCTTCCTCCCATATTTAGCAAGGAGAACCCGAGACCAGAGCTGGTGAGGATCATGAATAATAGACCAAGCCATTTTCATTAAGAAAGCTTCATTCTGCTTCCTTAAATTAATGATACCAAGGCCCCCCAAGCACTTAGGCTTGCACAATTTCTCCCAAGAAACCAGATGGGCTGACCTTTTTTCTTTAGTACCACCCCAAATGAATCGTCTTTGGATTTTTTCAATTTCATCACAGATCCCCAGAGGAATGATGTTATTTTGCATGTGGAACATAGGGATAGAGGAAATGACTGATTTGGCTAGGACAACTCTACCAGCCATAGAGAGATTCTGCTTAGACCACCCATTCAGCCTTTTGTGAATTCTGTCCAGGACTTCACTATAAAGGCTCTTGCTAGCTCTGTCATGCTTCATCATCGAACCCAGGTACCTCCCAAGGTTTTTTGTAGGAGCAAAGCCACAGATGCTTGTTATTTCCTGGATAGACTCTCATCAATATTCCTTGAAAAGAAAATACTGGTCTTATCTTTGTTTACTTTTTGTCCAGAAACATCACCAAACAAATTCAGGGTCTCCATGATTTTGGTAATTTGGGTTTCTGAAGCTTCCGCAAACAACATTAAATCATCTGCAAAAAGCAAGTGAGAAATCCTTGGTCCACCCTTTCCAGCTTTCAAGGGTATCCAACTTTTATTTTCTACTGCATCAGCAATAAGGTGGGAGAGTTTCTCCATACATAAAACAAAGATATAAGGTGAAATGGGGTCACCTTGTCTTAGACCTCTAGTAGGAAGAATGGCTCCAGCTTTAGCCCCATTCCAGAGAAGCTCAAATTCAGAGGAAGTAATGCAGGCCATGATTAAGGAGATCAACTTAGAA